>OMNM01034131.1:15884-40823 GCA_900302745.1 Parablennius parvicornis | reverse complement strand
GAGAGCAGGAACAGAGACAAGAGGGGGAGGAGAGTGAGACTGCAGTTTGTGCTTGGTAGTCACAGCGCGTCCCTACATCTAACCACTGGTGCATCTAATTGGATTGTAAAGGGTCAGGTGGGTAGCGAGAGGGGGGAGGGACTTAGCCGTGAACGGAAAAGGGGAGCATGGGGGGAGTACTGGGAGGGAGTTGAGAGGGTTGGGCACGTGGAGAACGGGGTGAAGGGGTGCAATGGATGCAGACCAGGAAAATGGTCGGGCTGCTGACGTCACGCCCTGTTATTGATAAGCAGGAGAAGAGGAGGCTGACTTTGACAGCTCGCCCCGAGCGCTTCTCTGCATCAGCAAAATGGCTGCACAACACCAACATAACCATCACCCAGGTCCGACTCTGCATGAGGAGAAATATCTCAATGACTTTGACGTCAAAATGAGAAATCTCAGATCTCAGTGTGAATGGCTACAATTGGATGCGGCTCACCGAGCTTCTCATGCAGGGGTGTGACGCCGGTGAGCAGGAGCCTCCGCCTGCACCACTTTCTCAGTCATGTGAACCTTTAATGCAGTGCTCAAGACTTCCTTTTAGCATTGACCTCGAACAGATGACCCTGCTCATGTTGCAGGTCTTACCAGAGGAAAGCCAAACTATTTTTAACAAATTTCATTGAGCAACCAAAACCACACACTATCAGGATCAATGTCCTCTAAACTTCCCGCTGAGTCATTCGATCCCAATAGTGCATTGATTCCTCTCCCTTCCTCTTCTCCTCTTATCATGTGCACTACCACAGCAGTCAGCCACGCCTTGCTGCGAGACAGACTCCTCCGTGCAGCCAATGGCAAAGAGGAAGACAGCACGTAGTCGGAGGAATTAGAGGAAAAGGAAGAATGTCATTGGCTGAAAGAAATGTAGCAGTAAAGCGTAAAAATGGTTCCTGTTGTGACCCACAGAGGGCGCCAGTGACACACAAGCAGTATGTGTTCAAACAATGAAAATACACAGGACAAAACAGCAAACAAGGAACACTTCTCACACATGAATATTTACAGAGTTCAAATCCCCCTGGCTCTGTTACTGTGGGGACACAGTAGAGAAATAAGACACACTGCTTGGGTGGAAGTATCTTATTACAACTACTTATGTTACTGTATTTAAATCATGTTATTGTTTATTTGTGAGTATTTTATTTCAGTGTGTAATTCTGCTCATATTTGAATACAACTTAAAAAATTAAAATAATAAATTATCAATTAAAAACATCACTATTTGAACCAATATTAAACCCGAGTACAAACCATGTCTGTCAGTAAGAAGTTCATTCTTTAGAAAACGTAATTTCCCGCTTTCTATTTAAATTTGTTTGCCATTGAATTACTTTAGTTTTAGAAATGTACTTTAAACACATAGCAGTTATTCTATTCAATGTATCTGAATAAATTAATGACAATCCTTCGAATGTAACTACTACTTATAATATAATATATTTACAATACAACAAAAGTTATACTTGTGTTTTACTTTATTTCACCTCACCTTAACCGTTATTTCCTGAGGGATACTCGTACCACCTGAAGTGCAGACAGGCAAAACAAAGAAACTTTGTACCTTTTAGTGGTGACAATGTGCACAGTTAAAAAAAAAAAAAAAAAAACAGAAAAAAAAACCAGATACAGAAGTCATAAATTAATTTCACCGGATGATAGTTCATTGATGCAGCTCCCATCCAGTCACACATTTGTTGCTTTAACTTTTTGACCAGATTAGTCCAATTTTCTAAGGTTTGTTGAAGATGGAGAGAAAAGGTTATTCTTTCTATCTTTTAAATCTCATCTGGTGCATTTGCCCGTTTTTACACAAGGGTTTTCAGAAATCATCAAATGTCTTCAGACAGCATTTTAATTATAATAATGTCAACAATAATAGTCATGTATGGACATAGGGGAAGTCAAAATATAAGAAACAGGTCTCTATTGACTGTTGTCCAGTGAAATGTCTCAGTAATCTTAATGAAAATTCATTAATAAACAAGAAATCTAAAGCTCTGATATTTTCATAGCAATTGTGAACAATTTATATCATATGAGAGATATAATGACAGAGTTGTAATAAATCACACCTGTACCTGATAAAGGGCCTGTGAATTAGTGAGAGTAAACACATGGGAATACAGTATTGTAAAAAATTCAAACACCTAATTATTTTAATAATTTGATCATAGAATGAACTCTATTTATTTACTTTACCAAAACCAAGCCAGTTTTCAAAATGGGTTCCCTACTACACTGATGTTATCAAGCAGTATGATAAATCTCATATTTCCATTTAGAAATAATCTTTTTGTTCAATCTTCAGCTTCTTCTCCCAACAATCTTCCCTTTAAGATTGTTTGCAAATAACTGTTTGACTGTATGCACACAACGTATAATCAGGTTTACGTCGTCATGCAGCCGGTAACATGAAGTGAAGGAGGAGACGTAGCGTGACCGAAAACAGACGCATGATTTCCTCAGCAGAGCGGGTGCCTTTGCGTCACTGAGTCATACAGCACAAATGTGATCGTGTGTAGCTTTGCATACACGTTTTGCTGCATATCCGGTTATACTTGCACTTATTTTTATATATTTAATACACATACTTTGTTGACTGTGAAATTACCTGGCATTGTGATTTTTCATTCTGTCCTCAAATAATAACTAGGGTACAGATGTGGACTACATCAGCTTTTTATAAAGCTTAAGCTATTCTTAGAAGGACACTACACCATCTGCTTACAGCCCCAGTAATAGAATAACCTATCTTATGGCGCCCTCTGCTGGGCTTACCGAGCCAGTGAAGATCTACAGAGCGCTAAAGACATTTTCTGAATCATGATATGATGATACACGACCAGGACCCCAAATGAATTTAAACAAAACTAATGAGTGAAGATAAGATAAATGTATCCAATATGTGAACTCCAAAAAAGCATGCATAACAGTAAAATTGCAGTAATATATAACACAGATTTGCAGAAGTAGCATCACACCATCTGCTCTCCTTTATGTGTAGTCAGCTATTTTCACATCCTCCAAGAGTGCACTTCAAAATAAAGTAACTCCCACGGGTTGCAGGAGGCTGACTCACACCTTCTTCCTTCCCCCACGTGCCTCTCTCGCCACGGGAGAGGACGGCAGAGCACAGCAGAGGCGTTTCAGGTTCTCCTCTCTAACCCCCACCACTCATGCAGGTCCACACAGCTACTACTTGACGGTTGCAGTAGCCGAGTACCGCCTGTGGCGGAGCTTCAGCAGCAGGAAGAAAGCAGCTGGATTTGTCCTCCTGCTGCTGGAAATACTGTACACTGCAGCCGTGATAGGGAACTCTTCCTCCAATTCTGTATTCATGAATTCTGAATCAAGTGTAATTTTGAAGATGATTTTTCCTTCTTATTGCCTAAGAAATGTACTCCATTCGCTATATATTCAAATGGCAAAAAATTATGCTAAATCTGTAGGACTGCTATTTTTAGATTTGGAATTTAATCAGTAAAAATCTGTAGCCTTCATACTAAACTAACAAGGTGGAATAAATCCAACACATCTTTCAAGTCACACTGATCGAATCACTTTGGTTTCCACACTGCAAAAACATCCTTAACCAAGATCAAAACTCCAGAGTTTGACAGACTAAAGTCAAACGTGCTCATTATGGACTTAAAGTCAAACTCATTTACATCTCAATGAATCCCATCAAGACGAGTTCGATTTGTTCCTGTACATTCCAGCTGGATAATTCAAAACTGAATTAAAATCGGAGGTGAGAAAGTACAGGTGACCAAGTTCAGCCCTGTATGTATGTGGAGTTATGAATAATCGCGCACACAGGGATGGATTCTGGGGGTGATTGTAGCATGGCTGCCTGCTCGAGCTAACATGGTTACTCTGGTCCCCTGCTTGCAGGAGCTATATTTAGCTCTGGTGGGATGCTGGAAGCAGACATGACTGCAGAAAAGTGAGAGAGGGATGAAAGGTTTAACCCTTCGCTGCCAGGAGGCTTATTAAAACACAGCAGAGCGCTGTGCCTGTCTGAAGGTGCTCTTTCTTACGAGAAGAGCAAATTGTACAAGATCGAAGGAGGACAAGGACAAGATGGGCGAGGATTGTGAGCTTCAATGCAGAAATACCATTAAAAAAGCCCCACAGCAATCTTAAATACTGCCCATATGAGGAAAATTACTACTGTTCTCGTGATAAATATGTGCATGATAATCAATCATTATGCCAATTAATTTAAATGGAAACAGAAGAATAAAGATTTAATTCAGATTACAGTCTACAGAAGCAGACAGTCAGAATTAAAGATGTGATTCAGGATGCAATCTAAAATTGTGGAACAATTTCAAGAAAATATTTAGCAATTTCAAAGAGCTGAAGATCTTTATTGAACCATTATAATCAGCATTGAAAACACACACAATCGTGTAATTGAAGCCACTGTTTAGGATCACAAACACTCTTAAGAATCACTCTGTGAACAAAGGTTGAACCTGCATTGGTAGGTAGAATGACAAACAGCTACATGCAAAGAAAAGCTACACGTGAACAATATGCTAACCAAAACTCATTGAAAAGATCAAAAATATAGATGCTGTTAACCACAGGTGCAGTGAATAGAAGGAAAAAAAGAAATCCATCTTGTGAACAATTAAAATCCAGCACCTGGAAAGGCACAATGAGAACTGAAGAGTGTATTCAGGGAACACCGTGTTGTCATCCAGACAAGATTTTTTTATCGAAGTACTTGGATATTTTGGCAACAGCACATGATGCATCCATCATAATAGCACAGCTTCACAGTACAGGCGCATCTCCAACTTCTCACCAATCTAAAACACTTGACACATCATACAATTAAAAAAAACACACTATTACAACTCCTTTATGAATAAAGACCTTTATCTGTAGAGATATAATTCTGCTCTCACTCTGAACATTTGGATCATTGTACTACTTTATAAAACATCCACCGGCTGGCTATTCTTGCTGCTGCAGCGACTCAGAACTGAGTGAAAATGAAGACGCCCTTTAAGGCCTCACACACAGTGAAACCTCTCAGTGTAAACTTGCAAGATTAGTTTTGTGGTATTTAGCCTTCATTGGGTCCCAAAGGCAGTGAGATAGAGAGGATACGTATCAAGGCTTTGAGATGGCTTCATTCTGAGGATTATCAGATATACAATCAAGCTGCTGGATCATCAGCCTGCCCAACCTCACAGGAACAATGGTTGATTACTTTTGTGAGGCTTATTCTTCAGTCTCTCATTGAAGTTTTTATTGTTGAAATGAATCACAATAAGCTCCTAAAACGTATCCTTCTAATACACAAGGCCCTAAACTATGTTTCTTACCCTGAGAAAAACCTTTTATGTGAAGACACTGCATGCCCACATCAGTACAAAAACAACAGGAAGCCAACTGTTTTAATTTGCATTCATAACAAACTGTCTTATTGTTTCATCTCACAACACAACAATCTCATGGGAACGATAAGTCTACATTTTGTAATCCTCTCAAAAATAGTCTTCTGTAGCTTTATTGTTTAAATTAATGCTGTGTCCTTGTCCTTTCTCCTGACTCGCTGCTACAATAGACTGGGCCACAACAAATGATGATTTTGCAGTCACCTCTGCACTTTTTTTCCAGAGGATCACAGATGCACATTAGCAATAGTAGCAGAGGTTAATCAGTAGAGGGGATGTTATGATGCCGAACCGTCATGTGAAACTGAGTGTGTGGGGAGGGGAGAACTTCAGTGTTGAGATGTAGGGCAGGTTCAGTTCTAGTAAGGGGCAGAAAATGAGGCCATGACCTGCTGCCCTCAACCAAACCCACCACCACCACCACCACCACCACCACCACCACAGCAAGCAAGATTATTTCTTAAACAATGCATGAAAAAATTAAGTAAATAAAAAAACTCACCTGGCAGTCAAAATCTTGAAAGTTGCGTGCGTTCTGGAAGGAACAAGAAAAATGATGGATTTTAATGTCTTTTATGCCACATTTACTGTGCAGCTAGTCATCACCTCCAAACATGTCACAATCTCAGAGGTTCAATCTCACAGTGCAGATGTATCAGAATTTGTCGGTTTAAAACATTACTTTCATCAATAAAAAATACATTCTTGCTGTTCAGTCACTGCTTTCAGTCATATGTATGCCTGGACGAGAGAAGCCAGTGTGGGCAGCAGAAAACAGAGAAGATGCTTTTGGGACTTCGTTGTAGGAAAAACCAGCCGGGTGTAGATAGGTTTGGAGGCAGATGGAGGCTACAAAGCTTTGGCTTTCTTCTCCCCGCTGACAGTTGTGCTGCAGGAATCGTGGTAAAATCATATTCGAAGCCAAACTCTTCACTACTCCGCTCCTGATATTCAGCCCTCAGACATGGATACACCAAAGAGATGTGGTGAAATAGAAGTGTCAGCATGAAGAAGGGTATTCTAAATAAATCATTAGTTTCTGTATTCACATAATCTGATATGAGAGATGGTGTGGTGCAGCTTTGCAAATACCAATCAGTAAAGACAGCATTCCTAAGACGTTAACCGTCCTTTGCATTCATACAAAATATAGCATGAATCCTTTAAAATATATATTTTTTTCATTATTGTGGTTATACTGTTGTTATACATTGTCATACTACGTTTGGTCATTTCAACTCTTTCGTAGAGTTGCACCTCAGATAAACCAAGTGTACAAATCCTCTTTGTAGTTTTCTGTGAAACTCATCATTCTAACGCTTGCTTTTAGGTGTTGCCAAAATTAACATAAACATCAGCTTCCTAAAATGTATTCAAAACATGGTGGCATTACTGAAAATAAAAGGTGAAGTGTTCTTTGGAAAAGTAACATGCATTACACATAATCCTGTTTATCAGTGTTTGTTATTAGTTGGTCTTTTCAAATGATGTGGATGCCTGAACACTGCACCCAGTCTTAAAATCAAAAACAAAAAAATACTCATAGAAATATACAAGCAGCTTTAAAATAAGAGTGAAGCTGCCAACATGAGCAGAGAGTTCATCCAAAAAGGTAAGCAAATGTTTATTTAGCAAATATATTGCATTGCTGGGACGGAATACTATTGTCTGCTAAAGCTAAAGCTCACGGAGAGGGACTGTTGATCTGTACAACAACATTATTGAGAACAGAAAGTAATTTCAAAACAAGCACGTTGAAACTAATCGTTGTAATTATTGCAATACTGGTTTTTCATAATGGTAATCATGCATTACAGTGTTTTGTATCCCTGAAATCAAATGGCAATAAAGTGCAAAACTAATGAAATAAAGTTACATCAAGTGAGCAACTTTTCTGAGTTCAGTTGGACGAACATTCCTGACAATCATCACCATTGTTTTAGCTAATGTCTGGTTCTGCTCTAACTAAGACTGGAAAAACAAAAAGTATTTAATGAATTATGTCAACTACCTGATGGTTTTCTAAATGCACTGACAATCTGCCAATTGTTTACTTTCCTAATGCTTGGCAGGCACTAATGAGACCCGATAATAAAACACAATTTGCTTTTTTTCTGTCAGTGATGATGTTTTCTTTTTGCTCATTGGTGTGTATGTGCTTTGTTGCCGTGCTGAGCGGTTCCTCTTAGACTAATTCAGTGTATTGTTCCTCCTCCTTCCTAATTTGTATGCTCTAGACTGAACCCACATATACTCATGCACATTTGCTAATAATATCTCTTTGGTCAGCACTGTTGTTATGGTTACTACCAGCGCCGCGCCGCCTCCTAGTTTTCTGTATTGATAATCTTGCATTATCAGTATGCCCCCCAAAGATTGCTTTTTTTTTTCAGTTTGGCATGCAGCATTTGATTATCTTCTGCCATCACTGTAACAACAGCATTGTCTCCATCTGCCTTTAGGGACTCCTAGGTTTTCTTGGTAAAGAGCTGGCCACTAGGTGGAGTGAGAGGTCAGTCGTCTCCTTCAGTCATCTTGATGTTTCTGAGGCTTTGCTCTGTGCTCTGCTTCCTCGAGCAGATAAGACATTTACCTCAATCGACACAGAGTATGATGAAGAGAAACAATATCCTTCCCACCAGTGAGGTGATGCAATCCCCTCAGTCCTCCCACATCACCACCCTCCCCTCCCCCAAGGAGCCAAACACTCCCCTCTGTCTGTGGCCGTCGCCGTGGGAGAAGACGAACAGTCCAGTATCTCTAAACTCGCCCTCTTCTAATCGGTTAATCGGCTGCTGAGACAATGGCAAGACGAGGAAAGGCCAGAAGAGGACGGCTGCAGAGCTTTGATCTGCCATTTGGGGTTCTTTCTTTTTTTGCCTGAATACTTCCTTCTGCTTTTGCAGTCTCTCACTCATTTGAGTCTTTAAAGCTCTGAGAAATAAAAAGAGATGAGTTTCTTGCAGCTTTTCCTTTGATCTCCCTTCCTCCCTTCTTACTGGACTGTTATTCCTCTGACTCTCCTACTTTACACCCTCTCTCTTCTTTTCTTTTGCCTCATTCTGTCTGCAACCTCAATTTTTTTTAAAGTACTTGTTCATTTTTCCGCCTTTTCTTTTGCCTTTCGACATTCAAGCAGATATAAATAATTCACTTTGATGAACGGGACTGCAGAGTGCGCACGCCTGCTGTATTAGCCTATGTATTTCATTTACTTACAGTTCACACTGCACTTCTATTACACTTATTGTGCGAGGTAACGCAGATGTTCTCCAGTGCGCAGCAAAGTGCCCGAGCAGCTCGTCACTGTCTTGTACTCGCCACAACTCACCTTATTGGTCAGCAGCGGCTTGATCTCAGTCAGCTGTACATCCTGCAGCTCGTCCATCTTCCTGTCTGGTCTTTCAAAACCACTCTGACCAACAAGAAAAATAAATACATTACACTCAAAAACAGTAGCGACGCAGGGGGAATTACAATGCACAAATGGACAGACACACACAAACTCACTAATTAAGTTACTTTGAGCAGGATACACACAGCATGTGACAAGCTTCTTCATCATCTCAGACTGGTATCTTCAGGATGACAATAACTTAAGTGGACTCAAACAACCTCTACAGTCACAGATTGCGGTCCAATCAGTCACCCGTTGGATGTGGCAGGTCTTTGATTGTAATCATTGATGTGCAACTGACAATATTGGATCACCACATAAGCCATTTGCTGGCAGTTCTAATCGTTGTAACATTGGCCCACACATCCACTGGTACAAGTGGCAAATATAAATTGCCTTTCCTGTTTTCCCCTTCAAAAATGGGTGAATCAAAGTCGAAGAACTGATATAGGATTTTTGTTACAACTTTGTAGAAATCCCTAAAGGGCGTCTCTGTATTTGTCAAACAGTAGCTCTTTTTTAGACTGACATCAGAATAAAGCTCCAACAGCGCTGTAATGAGTTCCACTTTCCAATCCTTCACTAATTTACACAAAAGCTGACTCGTGTATGGCTTCACACATGGAGGCAGGTTCACCACAACCACAGAGTGTTAAATGTGCAACGTATAACTCTTCAGTGTGGGTGTAGTCCAACTGTGCCAGCATCTCACATATGGACAAGATATAGCTTTAAATTGCACCTCAGTTACTACCTCTAATGCTTTCTAAAGGCTCCTACGGTCGGTGTTATTAGCTTATTTATAGGAGAACAGTGCGATGTGGATTTCACACGTGGGTATGACGGTGAGTTTGACGACTTAATGTGAAGCTCCACTGAATTGGAGGTGGCCACAGTGGTGTCATGCATCAATACACTAGTATAATCACTTTACCCTGTCCATCGGCAATGTACATTGCACGAGTTGTTGTTCTAGTAGAGTTCATGTACATGTTTAAAAAAAAAAAAAAAAGGTTGGCATAAAAGTAGAATCTGGTCATTATGAAGTGTCTTACATCATTGGGAACCTGTTTATTTGCAGAAAATAGTAGCAGTCACCCAATGTTGTACAGTGGGGCAGCAGACACACCATAACCTCCTCAGGTATAGCCGTGTTTATAGCCGAATAGTTTGAATGATGCCTAAAGTGTGCTTTATGTTAAGAGCTATCATAAAAACAACTATTTTCAACCTTGCTTATAACAACTATGCAAAAATAGTTTGTTTGTAATGCAAAAAACAAATTAGTTATACTTATTCGAAAAAGGAATTAGTTTTTAATAATCAACGTTTAATGAGAAAGAAAATAATTCAATTGTGAGAAAACATGTCTCAATGCAACAACAACGCCGTTGTCTGCGCTTTTGAATTGTATAATAATATAAACATTATACCCCATGTTTTTTTTTTTTAATAAAAGGAAAGAAATAATAGAAATCACTATATCTTTGTCTTGTCATACTGACAGTGATAACACATACATATTAGTCATACGAGAGAAGGTACGTTCTCATTCTTAGACTTCCAGCCCGCACAGGTGGTGTGCAAACATGCGCACACACACCCGGATGAATGAGGCCAGGTTTAACAAGAAGCACTAAAACCCACCTCATTTGTTTTACCCTTGAAGCCAGCCGTTCATCCCTGCACATAATTACAGAACATAGACACAGAAGAAAAAAAAAAATCCCCTCCCCCCAGATTTATTTATTTTTTTCCCTGAAATGGTACCTCTTCGGCCTTGCCTGTTTGCACAAGGTGAGGACAGGAAGTAGCATTGAATTACCCGGCTCTACCCAAGAGCGTGGCTCGGGTTGCAAATAACAGCAGATGGAGCGGCTGCCACTTCTAGGTCAATGCTTACAGCTGTAAGACAAAGCCAAATCAGCCGGGTCCAGGCAACAAACAGCGTTGATATATTTTGAAGGAGAATGTTTAGTTGGTCAAATGCACATAATAGTAACAGAAAGAAAGACAAAATTACGGAAAAAGCCAAACAGGAAGAGGATGAGTTGACTGGAGGAATGCTCCATCCCCCTCCGAAACGACCTTGAGCTGCCTGCCTCAGATAACCTTCAAGGTTGGTTAGAGAGGATTCTGGCAGCAGTTAATGCTAAACACACCAGCAACGATGACATCACAACATGGCTGCATTACTAGTGGTTTCATCCTCTTGTTGTCCGACAATGGTCTCCACAGACATCTGCCTCTTGACGCATGAACTGGGCTTGGGGTCTTCCTACTCTAGCAGCTGAATGCTGCCTCGCACGGAAACAACCAGGAAACAGATGGGTACAACTGAGAACAATCCTCAAATTACATAAAACAGAGCAGGACAAAAAAAAAGTAGAAAAAACCCAGTGTTGGAAGTGCTCAGCTATCTGAAATGGGGAGTGAAAACATGCCCGGCAAAATCCCTCGCTGACAAATCCGGCTCAAAGGGGGGAACTAAATAATATTTAGACAAGTGAACAAGGAAACAAGAAAAACAAATACTCTGCATGCTTGAGCAGATTGAGCGTATTGGCTGGATCAATCCAACACTTCCTCAGGCTGTCACAGAGAGCCAGTAGGAGGCAAAGGCTGCTTTAATTGCAGCTGGCTAGCCAGCTAATTGAGGTGTTATGGGGGACAGGGGTCAGAGTGAGCTTAGACTGATTGACTGACCGTGTGGCCAACGTAGCCCAACCCCACTGACCTTTAAGGCCCTGTTCACACCTGGCATTTAGGGTACTTTCACACCACTTTGTTCAGACCAAATTATATATAACAAGATATCATGTTTCCAGGACTACTCATTTAGACAAAGTATTCGTCACAAGTTTATGGACAGAAAAAAGAAGCACTTTACTCTTCTGTGTTGTGGATAGTCGTGCAATTATAACAGATAACGGACAATGAATTTTGCTTTTCCTTCATGGTGGTCCGCAGTTCTTGGGATCCTCTATCATGTTTGATGGAAGACCTTTACTTTCGATTTCCTCTTACAGTTTATTGTGAAGGACGTCAGTGTTCATTAAAAAAAAAGTGCCTGCTTGATGTATTCCGCTCAATGCTTTTCAAATTTGTTGTCGAAACATTTTGTGAAGGAATAAAACCCTTCGTAATAACTTTCTGATGCATCATATTAACTGAAAATAAAATAAAACTTCAGTGAGCTTCAGGATGTCTCATTCGTCATTTTGTTAATTAATTCAACCAGCAGTCCACATTTCTGTGTGCACTGTGCATGAGCTTATTTACCAACTTGCTTTCATTTCATCATTGTTTATTGACAGAAAAGAGCATTAGTGATTAGATCACAAGAGGTGACTAAAGACATATGGAGAACAACAGATCTGGGGCCTCATTTATAAAAGTTGCTTACCCACAAAACAGGTTCTGAAAGATGCGTATGCCATTTCCCATGAAACGTTTGTGATCTAAAAAAACAAAGTTTGCAGAAGAATGTGCGTACAAATACGTCAACTTTAGACATTGTGGAGACGGTAGAACTTGGCGGCGCTGATGGTGAGGCGGAGAATTGAAGCCAAATTCGTCTCATACATGTAATGTCTTCAAATATCAGACTTTATCTGTCTCCACCAAAATCTCTCCTTCCCCCTGACACTCGCAACCATGGGGGCTGTTTTTGAGCTTGGGTGCTGGCCTCCATGATGTCACTCTCCTCCAAGATGTCACTCTCCTCTGACTTCCACCTTCAGATCACTCTTCTCCTTCACCTCTGCAGTCACAGATCTTTGTGGCTCTTACGCTATTTATAGCAGTGACGATGTGCTGATCATTCCTTTTTTCTTTTATTAGTGAATCCACTACCATAACCACCAAATGAGATCATTTTCCTGACCTCCACCTAGCTATTTCACTCTCTGTAAAATTCCTTTTCCTCATCTTTTCTGCCAGGGTTTAGTGTCAAATGCCATCAATCTGCAGGGTGATAGAGAAAGTATTGATGAAGCACTTTTCATTGACCATTTATGGTAGAAAGTGGATGTGTAGTAGGCATGATCTGAACTGTGAAACCTTCCAGGTGGACTGTGATCTATAAAAGGAAAGTGCATGCAAATGTGCATACGTACGGTTTTACTGATCCAAAATCTTTTGGGCGCACACCATTTTCAGTTATGGGCGCATGTTCATTTTTAGTAGGAATCCAATGCAATGTTTTATAGATGAGGCCGCTGAGGTGTAATATGACGCACTGTGGATGGGGGAGTCAAAACAAAGCAACCACATGTCCTTTGTTTTTCACCTTAAAGGCAGTTGAGTCCCAGAACACCTTTGCTGATGTTGCATTGATCAAACCTTGCATTAAATCACCTGTGAGAAGAGCAGATTTAGAAAGATCCAGCGCCATCACCACCTCCTCCTGCCTCCTCCATGCCTGCTGTACTGTTCAGCATGCACAGCTGTTACCATAGAGACAAAGCTCATTGCTGATGTTTATTCTAAACTGGGACAGACCCATGAGACAGATGTGAGGCAAAGAAACAAGGGGAATAAGATACGTTGCAGAAATGACTGCTGCTAAAATGCATGTTTTGTTGAGCTTTGTGTCATTCAATCTATTTACCTCCGACGATCCCCGCCACGCAAATGTGACATGCATGCTGCCTTGATACGACAGCTATGCTCAGTGTAATTGCGACAATACAGTAGTTCCAGATGACAGCCGGGAAATTCTACTTGCAATCTGGGCAGCATGATGCGCTTGTCCTACATTCACACAATACTATTAATGTAGGAGAGGATGGAGGGTGATAGAGTGAGACCCTATAGTCTCCCAGTGCTTATCTGCACTTCCACCATTGAGATAAATAACAAACGATTACAAGCCATCTCTCACACATGATTTTCCGTGTCTTTCTCCGTTTGTTAAGGTCCATTTACTTGCACAGCGTGGCGCCTTCAGGGGAACCTGATGTTCGTACTAAATGTCACTGGCATGCAGTGGGGTGCGAGTGGAGCTGTACTGAATGAACAAACAATAGGAAGGAGAAAAAAAAGTGTGTCAGAAGGAAATCTTGTGAAGTGGTAAAGGTCAAAGGTCAGTGATCTCCAGCCACAGCCTGGTGCCGTTGATACCTCAGGGAGGCCATCAGACTTTCAATTCTTCCGTGATGACTTTATTGAAAGAACTGCAGAGACATGCTGAAATCTTGCAGTTTAATAAATGGATAACTTATTTAGCGCGGCTCGGTTCTCGCCTGTTGGCAGCCACTGCTACACACACACATCTTTCTGCGTCTCCAGCTGCAAGGAGATAGGGAAGAGGACAAGTATCTCCTTAACGCTGAGGCGCCTGAATACACGCTGATGTGGACACAAAGGAGTGTGCCAAAACACCGACTATAGCTACACCCCGTCTGCCAACAAAACAGCACCTTGTAGCTGCCATGTCAGCAGACGGCCCACGGTGAATGATGAGCGTGTTCCTACTTCAACCACTTTTCCTCCCTCCTTGCCTCTTCTTCGTCCTCCATGTGCGTCTAAGTCTGTGTATCACCTTAGGCTGTCAGGACGTCTGAGAAAGCCTATGATGGACGGCAGAGAGCCCCGCTGTAGCGCTAACCCCTCCCATTAAGCCTCCTCAATTAGCCTTTTTTTTTTTTTTTTTTTTTTTACTGTTTGTCACCATGGCAACTGCGACTCGATTATTCTGTGTCATCATCATTCATACCGCACTTCCATTTTGACTCTAACCTCCCAGGTATAAGTTTGACCAAAGTAGCCATGCCATTATGACCTTATATTAACCTGCCTCTGTGGGTCTGGGAAGGTCCTGAATCAGCCGTCAGGCACGCTGCCATGGTGATATACCGTGAAGCTGACATTGTGTCCACACGCCGTTGCCCGATGCAGTGAGAGGGATTACAGTGACGGATGTCAGCTGAGCGAAAGCCTGCAATTCAACAAAAGTGATTTTGATAAGGAAATTTTAAAACTTGACACCTGTAGTACACTAGCTGTAGTTTGAAGGTACCTAAAAAGTAACTGTGAGCCAGTGATATAATCCATTACTTTATTTATAACGGCTTATCGTCTCAGAGGGGAAAAGATTACTGTAATTCAGAATCCTTATGATTTATTTATTATATAGTTACTTTTAGCCTCAGAGTGACTCTCATCAATGATCAGGCTGTACTTTTTAAGTAGGGGAAGTGTTTCAGGAGGGCAAAAATCGATTGAAATCGATAAGAATAAAATTTATTTAAATTCAATCTTTTGATTCTGTAGAAATTTGACTTTTTTCTGTGGTGCATAGATGACTTTATACATAAGCACATGGCCAGCAGATCATGGAGAAAATGTGTAATGTGGCATCACAAGTCAAATAAAGGTACGATACAAACAATCAATCAGTATCAGCTGATGTTGACTTTGAAGCAAATCGGTAAACTTTAAGGTTTATATTGCAATTTAATTCCTGGAAACACCCAATACATGACCACTAGAAATAAGCCAGATAAATCAACATCTCACGTTAAATAAATTGTGTATTTTATTGAATTTGGGTAGGGGATGAACATTCAGTATCAACTTTGAACAAGGAAGGAGTAATTTATAAAAGACAGTAGATTCTGGTTGTAATAGTTTGTTAAAAAACAAAGTTGACCTTGGGATTTTACAGTAATTCCTGTTAATGAAGCTATTAATAGTAATGATTTAAAACATTCAACAGTTCTGCAAAAACATGTTTGGATTGTTTTTGATATTCGAGAATATAAAATAATTTTTGGGATTATTAGTCAGCTCAATACTGCAATGACAATCCTTCTGTTTTCTCACAGAACAGCGCCAGCTAAACTTAAATTAGAGCTTATAAAGACTTGATCTGACTTGTGAAATTTTGTAAAAAATCGCACGTGTATTCAGAGCTGTCAGGGCAGTGTGAACATATGACTGCTAAAATAAAACATTTCTTTCCCACCCGATTTAATACAGTGTTTATCATATTTTATTATACATGCTGAATGTTTCATTACGTGTGCTCAAAATTCAATTATAATGTAATGACAACATAGTAATTATCAGGCACTTCAACAATAGAACGCAAATAGAATATTTAGAATAGGGTTGCAGATCATACCAATTTTGCTGTTTTTTTTTTTTGTTTGTTTTTTTAACAAAACAGACCTGAAAGAAACGTTTTGCTCCTGTCCTGGTAATACAACTTTAGCTCTACAAACTAACATAAAAAAAGCACAAAAAAAATCCAAGTCTCAATATACGAAAGTTTTCCATAATTACCAACACATTCCAACAAGTTTCTGCTTTCTCTTTAACTGCCTCCAACAATTGAATGATTGAAAGACACTGGCACGTCTGTCCTCCACTGGAGCCTCAGTCTTCAGTCAGCACTCCACCGAGCTTCTACTCATGAAAGAAAACAAGCCAACATAAATTCCAGGGCCACTCACCCTCCTGCCAACCACTCAGACAGCCCGATGCCCGTGTCATGCGCCTCTTCATGTGCACCAAGTGTTTTGCTGTCAAGGCTACAAGTGCTGAGCGACAGTCTTCCCATTGCAAGGTTGGGGCAGTGGCAGTGTCAAGACGTCATGTTGGAAGAAATTTCTTCATCCCGCAACTTTTCATAACCAGGCCAAGCCAGTGTTTACAGTCTTCAGTCTGCAGAGGCGGCAAATTGCGTCGAAGTAAAGCTAATGGACTGTGACAAGGCTCAGTTCCAGATTATTGCTCTAACTCGGGTCGTTTGGTAAGAGAATTAGAGGAAGAAAATCCATTGCTTTGGCATTTCGGACCCCAGGTCATACAACTCCCTTCTCCTCAGCCTTCTGCGTCCTCTTCTTGTTCTTGTCAAGTCAATAACAACCTCGGCGATAGAAATGAAAACTGAACTTTAGTCTGCTTTAATCAATTCTTGAGGGGTAGGATAGACATTTGATCTATGGTATTCTCTTTTTTTCTCCATCACAGACGAAACTGACCTATGGCAACAAGCATCCCTTTCTGATGTGCTCAATCGCACACAGGTGGTCGAGCATAGAGGTGACACACACTCACACCAGCTCCCTGTACGTCACGTCTACTTAATTACATGACAGCTTGCACTCCCGGGGCGCCATCATCCTCCCTGCAGCTTATACGATTCCCCTGATACAAGCTGACAGAACGGTCCCAGCCCCCCCTCCACCCCTCCTTTTGTCGATGAAACAACCGGGTGAGACATCTTTCGGATGTTTTCTCTTTTTCAGATTCAATCAAGACCAGTCTGTTCTTATCCAACATCCCAGATGAAAATGGATAACACCACCCACACTGAAAACTATGGGCACAAGCACTTTGAGACACAATCCTGCACCGGAATGAGAGGTTCCTGTGAAAGATGCGAGGATACAGATGCAGATAATCGCAGCAAAGGAGAGACAAAAGAAACTGCAAGATCCTCTCAATAGTACCTTAAAATACCCACATTCTCATTTGATTCCTGCAGGAATAAAAAGATCTAATAAATACTAAATGCTGCATTACTATAATTGACTCTGCCCTCTTTCGAGCAACTGTGAAGCTAGGCCCACTCACTCATCACTACATTTTATATCCTTGAGGCTTCAGGCATTCATAACTCAAAATGCAAGTGATAAAAGTGTTGCAGGAGGTTTTACATGGACGTAAATTGAGACGTCTCTCACACAGATACACTTTGCCCTATTGAATTCTGTTGTAATGGTTTGGAGACACACTCCATCAAAGCAAGGTGAAACGAATCAAAACTTGTTCTAAACACATTAGATTTTTTTTTTAATCATCTATTTCATCTATTTAATAAAACAATGTCCCTGCATCATTGTAGAAAGGAAATTCCTCTGTCATGGTGCATCACTTGTATCACGTGTATGTGTGTCAGACTAAGCTTCCCCAGTTCATCAGGAAAAGATGCTCGTTGGCACGTCGCAGCCACTGCACTTGATCCATCTGCCAAAAAAAAAGGAGGGGGGAAGGGGGGGGGGGCCTCCTCTGCTCGTAGTCAAAGGCTGACCTCCATACACACATTGGGGACAACCTCAGCTGCACTCCCAAACAGACATCTGTGTAAACAGGCCAATAACCTCCAAATAGAGATGCATAAAGACAAATGAAAGCAGAACACGGGGACGTGTGCTTCATACACATTCCTGGGCTTGCAGAGCCACTAAGTGCAGGACCATCTCATTTCACTCCGAGTGCTTTTAAAAAATTACATTATTCCTTGAAGGGCCACTTTATCTGCTAATGTTCTCATGAGATTAAAGGGCAGCATCTGGCCCTATTGATTTATAACCGCCCATCTATTGGCATCTTCAGCACGCTTTACCTCTTGGATGAACACGCACACACTCACACGCAGTCTCCAGAAAGTCTAAGCGAGCACTCTAAACGATGATATGGTTTGTGAAATTATTTGTCATAACTTCCAGTGGAACAGTAAATTCACTGCGCTGACTCAAAGCCACAGACCAACCTACAAACTTACTCAATGTCTCCACATGTCATTTGTGTGACAGAGAAGGGCAGTGAGCACAGCGGCTGTGGCTTTGGGTGTTCTGGTATGGCCAGCCAGGTGGTGCCTCACTGCATTGTACAATACAGCCTCACCAAGTTATCCAAGAAGCTATTTAGGTCTTCATAAATAAGGAAGTAGTCCCTGCACTAAGCCGCGTATCAGATTTAGGCCAGTCTTAAAGGTTAGGGTGTTTTGACAGAACATCCATTACAAGACTGCAAACTAAATAATCTGTTACAGAAAAAAATAGCAATAATCTGTACGAGTCATGAAAGGGATTCAGTTCTATACAACATTTTGACATTCGCTCACTCATGGCAGTGGAAAATCATGCAAGCTAGAAGTGGGGTTAACCCAGTAGTTTTTCTTTGGTGACAATTTTGGGATTGACAGCAAACGTGGGAGGCTATTAATCATGGTGAGATTACTGAAAGCTTTTCAGTGTTTCCTCATTGCAGTGGTATTCAAATAGACCAAGAAAAGGTAAACGTTAACATTTTTCCATAGATATACAGCTGCCATGGCACATTGTATTGGGAAACATAAAATATAAACATATTAGCAGAGGTAATACTGCATGGTTCAGGTATTTTGGGATCCTCGTCATGAGTGATGGGAGGAGGGATCATGAGATCTGCTGCTAATTTAGACAGGTGACTGCGGTAATGCAGTTGCTGTACTAGACTATTGTGGCGCAGAGACAGGTATAAAATATAGCACTCTTTTTACTGGTCAGTCTCCATCCTCACCCTCACCTATGGTCATGGCCAAAAGAATGAAAACCCAGATAAGTAGCTGTAATGAGTTTTCTGCACAGACTGAAGCGTTAAGTCATCTGGGAGAGGCTTGTGGTCAAACTGCTACTCCTGAACATTGAGACGACTGAGGTGATTCAGGCGTGATTAGGATGCTTACTGGTCGCTTCACGTTAAAGGTTTAGAGGACACGTCCAACTCTGTGGTGTTCCCGAGGTCAGCCCAGAACCTCCTGGAGAGGTTATATCGCTGGTTTGGTCTCTGAACAACTTGAGGTCCACCCAGATGAACGGGCTTCTTTGCCCTTCATACTGGATTAAACATCCCTCGTGCATTAAGCAGAAAATGGATCGATACATTATTACATTATCAGGTTAGGTTGTTTTTTTTTCTACAAAATGATACCACATTAAAATGTGGTGGAAGTCATATTTCTGGTTTATCTAGTTTATACTGTAGTAGCATTAAGCTATTTTTGAAGAAAATGACACAATAGAAGATACCTGGTGAGATTGTCTTGATCCTGTCAGTAAGAATGACAATTAGAATGTTATCCTGAAAGAGAGGCTGCGGACCCAATCTCTGACTTGTCATAACATCACAGTGATTGTAGTTATTTTCTGACACATTCACCAATATACAAAAAAAGACCCTTCATAATGAAAGCAGTTTCCAAGTCTAATCTAGATACTGGTTAGTGTCTTAATGTGGTTTTCCTTCACATGTGCAAATCTATTTCAGATGGCCTCAAACCAGGCAAAGTCTTAGGCGTCCTTTAGCACTGTGGCGCTTCACAAGGGGGTCTTGGCCGCCACGTTGGAAACCACCAGTTTAGTACAACCTCTGATACGAGCTCCTACTTGAGTTTAATTATTTCCATCAAAGTATTGCTATGTACATCAAAACTGGTTAAGAATGGATACAACAGTCAATGGGTAATTCTAAAAATAAGCTTCAACTGATTTCTAATATAGCTGGCCTGTGAGGATTTGCAGGAAATATAAATGCCCACTTGTAATTAGTCAGATATGGAAAAAAGAAACATTGCTATTACAAGGGTAGATTTCCAATGTAGGTAAAAAAAAAAAAAAAAAATTCTATAAAGTAAACTGAGCTACAGACACAAGGAGTGTAAGTGATAGTAGAAGTGGCACTCAGGACAGAGAAGCTGGCTAATAACAAATAGCCTGCAACTCTTCTGACAGCACACTATCAAGTAAATGCATACAACTGTTCTGATTTGTAGACACAACTGAGATCCTTGTGTGATATCCAGCAGGTAATTATTAGGATTATTGTTTAAAAGAATTTGATTTCATGCAATTTGTGCCAGTAGTTTTTGCGGAACATTGGTAAAATTCTTACAAACCAATAAATAAATATAAATGCACGCAGACAAACACATAACCTTAACCTTCTGGGCCAACTTCATTGTTAGAACTTCGTTGGGTCACCCAAATTTATTTGTGAAGATAATAAATGAAATGATATGTCATGATAGACTGTAGTATTAACATCCCCTCATCTATCTGATAAAAGATGACACCGCTGGCTCCAGATAGCAGTTTTTAAGAGTGGTGGAAAAGGGACAATTATTCTGCACTTGCTACAAACACAAACAAGAATAATGTTTTTCATCTTTCCTTAGACTCCACAGGGCACCACATGGCACTGACCCAGCTGATCCTTTCAAGTGCAGATAAACAGACTTAATAAGGGAATGGTATTGCAAGCAGTGGTTTAGATAGCTGTAGCTACATGACGCACATCATCAATAAATCAATGCACATTCGAATATAAAAGGTCTCACACAAAGGAAGGCACGAGAGAGGGAAATAACATAACTTTTTCCACTAGGGACGGTGCCAGGAGACGGATGAGTTAGGATAACTCTGCTGCAATGGCTCAGCAAGAGGTGTGAGCTGGGCTGAACGAGTCTTTCCTGGTTGAGCTCCTCTTGGTATCCGGCTATAAATAAGACTGAATGACCAGCTCCGTCGGCCCTGCACTCACTGCTAATAGAGTACCTGCCCCTGCCTCGACACGCTGCCGCTCAGTCTGTGGGGATTTCCTCGGCCGTGCTTAGTTGCGCGGAGAGCAGAGAGGGAGACAAACAGAGAGTATGTGTGTGTGTGTGTGTGTGTACGTGTGTGTGTGTGTGTTTGTGTGTGTGTGTGTGTGTGTTGTGGGCTCTAGCTGATCAATGTGAAAGGTAAGACTTTCCAGAGGCACAGAATCCAGCTAGAGTCTCAGCGTAATCTGCAGCTTACCGTCAGGCAGGCCGAACGGCAGCTGTGGAGGCAGCGGCAAGGCCATCTGTGTTGCCCGGTCACCAACTCGCTTTGGACACACAAACGTCTCCCCACACACACACATACAGAGCATCATTTCAACAAGCTGAGCAGAAACACAAGACACTCCTCCCATAAAACATTAACAGAGCACAGAGACATGAGAGCCCGGGGACACCAGAGAAGTGTGTCTGCTAGCGCATCAAGGGCTCTGAATCAGAACGTGTCTGAGCGTGTTTCAGTGTCTGAATCAGTGCCAGGAGGCCTGTTGCCTCGCAGGAACATGGCCTTTGCTAATAGAGCTGTTCATGTGGTCAGCGTGGCTGTCACTATGACTGATTACTGACAATTCAATCTCCCAGAGAAACACAGAGGTGGCTCCTCTGGCTCCTTTGGCGCCTCCCCCCCTCTTTTTTTTTTTTTTGCGAATGCTTGCCGAGGAGGCTGGTGGTGTCCTTGGCAACCGCGGAGCGAGGCCCCACTCCCCAGCTGTACGTAGCCCAGCTGGTGGCGCCGCTGAAATTGAGCGACCTTTTTCCACCACCATTTACATAACGTCATTCTCCTCTCATAACAACTACCAACGCATCAGGCGATCCTCTCCCAGCCGGCGTGGCTTCCACTTGGCTCTGGAGCACTTATCATCAACTTCCAATCCAGTGACGAAACACAAGTCGAGTCATAAAGAGCAGTTATAGTCTTAATAATATGTATCACCATGATATAGAAACGTGCAAGTCAAGACTCACAGGGAGCGTTGCACACGTATTCTGAGGGCGCCGTACTTCGCCAAGTCTTTCGAGATCAGGTGTATAGGGATCAACTTCATCTGACTACCACAGTATGAAGGACGGGCGTCCTCACACCACCAGGGCACCGGTGCTATTTATTTGCTCCGCCATGGCAACAACCACTACAGTATTTAACTTTTCTGGGTTTTCCCTTCAGACAGGCAGAGTGTGAAATAATTCATTCAGGATTCAATCGACACTGAGACACTGTGACCAAAGCGGCTTGCTGCTAAACATATTTAAGTGTCGACCATGCTGCGTGAAATATGCGGCAGCTTTTTCCCCTATCTATGACAAACAGGGATGGGAGACATCCTCTTTTAATGCTTCCTATTTCTCTCCCTCTCTCTCCCACCAACACAGACGCTCGTGACACACTGAGATTTGTCAGCGTGGAAGTGGAACAGCATTCTTCAAGACAGAAAAGCTGGGAGAAAATTTGAAGAAGAAACAAAGCTCAGCTGATGTGAAAGAATTTGAGCAGCTGTGAAAATGTTATGCGCAGGCAAAAAAAAAAAAGAGTATGATCTTGAGTGTGCCGCAGACAGATACACAGTGGGGATAAAGAGAGGTCCAGCTTGGCTCACATCCAACTGTGGGGATCAACAAGCTTACCACCTGTGCTCCGTCTCTCCTCCTCGTCTCCACCTGCTGATGTTGATGAGGAAAGAGACACAAACAGAGCTCTCCCTCCTGCAAAAGGGTGCAATCTGGCTGTTGGGAGCCCAAGAGAACAGGGAGATGACGACCACTGCAACAGCCACCCCAAGAAAAGTAGTTCAAGTCGAGACATTCATCAGAATGTAATTAAGGAGACTCTCCTGTACTTCAACTAAATGAGACAGGGATTGATTGTGAGGTCAAGCGAAATTTACCCTGGAGGAAATATTAGTATCAGCTGTTTCTGATGCATATGATGGTGTAGCTGTAGTCCTGCCCGTTTTATATGGCAGACATTGCTCAGTGAGAAAACTAACATGAAGGTACACAATCCCTTTTTTTTTAAATTATGGCTACGAATTCTTTAGAAATACAGACATTGAACCAACTGTGCACATCCAACATTGCTGAATAAGTCACGACCTGCTGCCGACAGGAATTTCAGGCGTTTCTAATCATTTGCAGAAGTTGGATATCTGACGGAGGCTTTGCTTTGCAGGGCTGGCAAACCGACAGGCACAGTAATGCTGAGGTAAAGGTAAACACAAGGCAGACTGTCAGCGCTGTGGCTTAATTACTGTCTCCATCTCTCCAGCGAGCGGTTTTTCCTGACATTCATCCCCGTTAGAAATCCTCCTCTACACAAGAGCATTTTCTAACTCTTTATGTACCTGGTAATCCCTCTATTACATCCGAGTGTAAATTGTAATCCCAGCTGAAAGGCACCTTAAACTTTGTTACTTTCTTATTCTAACCTGCTGGATTTATTGCACTTTACACATTCTCAGGGTTGATGTAATGAAAATGGCAGAATTTGAGCATCTTGTGTCATTCCATGTCACTCAGGTGAGTTTGTGGAAGGTGGACAATTTCTATTAACAACAATGCAAACAGTTGAGATAAAGTACATAATGTGCATTCAATATATCTGTGAGGCCAACAATCAGTCTGAAGAGCAGGCTTCTTGCCGATTTCCACAGTTCAAGTACAACGTGTGGGTTAATAAACAACTTTTAACACTCCCACTAGTTACTCAGTAGGTTTTCACCACGATAATCAACCAGGTGCAACAATACTGAAATCATTCCCAAATGACCCAAGACCCTGACAAAGTGACTCACAGGTCAACTCATAGAGAGCAGTTCTGCGCTGCTCGTTTGTCATCTGTTGTCTGAACAACAGTCTTGAGCAGCTGTGTTGTGAGTAACAACAAAATCTGACCTGTTGCTCGTTGTGTAAGCTGCATCGGCCACGTGACACTGCTGGGGGCATCGTGGGAGATGGAGGGTTTGAATTCAACACCGCCTACATTAAACTTTGAGCATACCATATTTTAAACTGGCAAGAGACCAGAATCAAGCACTCGACATAATATCGTATCTCAAGTCCTTCGCACAAAGGTCACAATGACCTTCTTCTACTTAGTTGTGTTGTTTAATCTCCTGTAGTCCAACTCGTTTTAACATGCTCATTGTTACTGCTCGTTCCAACATGAAGGTAGATGGGACACTTGGCTTTCAAACACACATTTTGCTTGAAGCAGCAGTTATTTTCAGTTGGAGGAAACACCTGATGCCCAGTCTCTTACACTTCCCACCTGTGTGACCTTCGCATGCTCCTCTGTGACATTGTCATCCATCACGTGACGGCTGACCGCTGATGGGTGCAACACCTGCAACTTCCCCACCGTGATGGAGCTGCTTGCTCATGATGGATCAAGCAAAGTCAAAACTGGGACAGTTATATGGGGGAGAAATGTGCAAAAATCTAGAGTGGCACATAACCTGACACCAGGAGATGAGACAGATCAGACAAGGAGCTGTGGGGACTTCAGCTTCTTGAACAATATGTAGCTGGAAATCACATTATTATAAAAATACAAACAGGTGCAACTTGTGTTATAATCAGACTGCTTATTACCATTATATTACTAAATAAAGACACTTTCTGAAGAGGCGCCAACCGCCATAGATGTCAAGATTGTTGAGCTAGCGTTACTGTTTCGGCTCAGTTACTTTAGAAATGTAACGCGTCGTTGT
>OMNM01034131.1:0-15859 GCA_900302745.1 Parablennius parvicornis | reverse complement strand
TCATGTCGGATTATTCTGAGTTTTTATTGTGAGTTGATCGGTACCGAATTGCAACTATTGACACGACACTCGTGCCGGTGACATAACGTCCAACCGAGCAGCGCCAATGTTGAACACCGACGTTATGTCGCATCACTGTGGAGAAAACAGCAGCAAGCAACTCGACTCAACCGAAGCTGCAGGGGTTTTTTTTCTCCGTCCGCTCGCTCTCATTCAGCCTCGGGCAGCTAACATGTGGTTCTCGTCGGCACCCACGACGCTCCGCTCCGGGGTCGGTAAAGGACGTTGGAGACAGTGGCACGAACAGGTTGACGGGGGAATCCGGCGAGCTATGAGATAAGCTCCTGTGGCATCGGTCACATCTGTAAATGGAAACGGAAAATCCGCCTCGGCAAAAGAAAACTCGGGTTTTTCTCACTCACCTTGTCGGTGAAATAAGTATCCCGTGAGTTTCGCTCGATGCCCGGCCCGGTTCACTAGTGAATGTCGACGCTAAAACGTGTTTTTCAAGTGAGAAATGCGCGGCGGCTTCAGCTCGCTGTTGCTCCCTCTGCCTGCACTAGTATTTGGCTGTGACTCTGGGCGGAACTACACGCTGCGGCGCAGGCAGCGCGGAGGAGCCAATAGGAGGAGGCGCTGCGGCCCGCAGACAGAGGGAGGAGCATGGGGAGGAGTAAGAGGTCTCACTCCGCTCCCAGATCAGAGAACAGGACTCTGCTCCCAGAGGGCAAACAAACACGTCTCCACTGTGCCCCGAAGAGTAGGAGGAGTAGGAAGACTCACTCCGCTCCCAGATCAGAGGACCAGACTATGCTTTACCTCACAGAATCGTACCCGGGGTGATGTTTAGCAAACGCCCGCTTTGGATCTAAACTTGGTCCCCATTAGATTAGAAATATTGAAAGTGGGCCCTCACTGGCGGGCGTCAGAGAGAATCTGGGGTAACAACATGAAAAAATCTGAGGGATGCCTTCACCCAGCTTTGATTTGTTTTTGTTTTGTTTTTTTAAGCATAAATCATTAGTATACAAAATACATGGAAATGTTTAATTAAAATACACAGACTGAAACTGCACTTCATGCAACTAATAAGATTAATACACGATGATAATACAATGTATTTGAGATCAATACCATTTGAAATTTAAACAAAATCCTGCGGTTGACCTCTATAACATATGTAATTTATATTTGCAGGAATATAAACATAGATAGGTATACACGTAGGAAATTACCCTTACAGAGGAAAAGCTGTAAAGATTTTGTGCAAAACTGAATTGTAACACTTCACAGTAAAGTTAAGCCACTGTTAGGCTTGAAGTCCAGTGAAGCCTCTCCCTCATCCGTCGGTGGGTTTCCCCTCACAATCCAAAAATAAGTATTTGGATCTTATTGATTTCAAATTGCATGTATGTGTGAGATTGTCTGTCTCACCACATTTGTCCTGGTGACTTGCACAAAATGTGTACTCTGTACACATCTAGTCTGGTACTTATAGGAGCTTCTTTGAACACAACAGTATAGAAAGTGGATCCAAAAAAATCATCCAATGATGTCAAAGACGTTAGATCCACCATCCAACAGTCAATTAAAAATTACTTGATTTAACAGACAAACACGCTGATTTAAGAGTTCTATGGAGCTCAATCCAGGCCAAAAGGCTTTGTTCATTTGAAAAAAAAGTGATTAAAAAAATCATTTTGAACCTGAATGTTTTTTTTTTAAAAAAACACTGTATGAGTGAATTAAGTTTTGTCAACTTGTATATAATTTTGACTCAGCTCTGGAGTCCTTTTGATAAAATCCTGTTTTAATTTTTCACTCTTAAATATATATTTTTTTAAATGTAGGTATTTTTTTCAGTTGCTGGTTTAATGTTAAATCCTGTTTACAGGTTTCAAATTTTTTCTTTCACTTTCAGATCGTTATTTTCGGGTTCAAACATTTGGCCCTATTGTGGCGTGGGGTGAGTGGCTTCCACTAAGAAAAGTGTGTGATTGTGAGTGACAGCTTTGCAAGGAAAGCTCAGCGTGTTCTGATTGTGTTGCCTTCAGGACAATGATATACAAGTTGAACAAAAACTTTTGATATTTATCTTTATTTTGAATACAGTGTTTTTAATTTTTCAAAATTGAAGAGCCTTCAACATTCAGTTTCAAAATTTTATTTTTTTTTCTTCAAATGAACAAACCCTTTGGCCTGGATCTAACTCCAGAGTTCCTCTAGCAATCTATTTTCTTCCCGCTGTCCCCACATGACGTCGGCTTGAATTTGGAGATTAACTGATTACAATCCAATCAAATTTCTATTTTCCAATCTGATTATGTAACCACGCAAATCGGCTATCCCATCCCCAAAAAACCTTATTACATCAAAGTATGCACGCAATCCCTTCCCCTCCTTTTTTGAAAGCATTTTTCCAGACAAATTGCACTCATACACCCTCCCTAATGTTTTTTTATTTGCTTAATGAATAGCTGCAGTTGAGCTTGTAGGTTAATGAGTCTTCCACTCGAGAAGAGAATTGAGATTTTTTTATAGTTCAGGCAACACGAAGTCTTGCCCTCAGTCTGTAGACACTGCTGAACTAAGATTCAATCTGATTGTGTAAGGGCACAGATCAGCAGTGAATAAAGCAGGTTACATCAAACCCCGAGTGATGCAACCTTAGACATCACTGGTAAACAGGAAGGGAAGAGAAAATATCGGCGAGTATGTTCATAGTGATTAATAACAATGATAAGTTTATTTATGTACCAGGAAATCTGTTTGCATTGTCTTGACATTTCCCTGCTTCTAAGCCAGACACTTACAGTACAGTGGCATACATTAACTGTATTTGGAACATTGTCAATAAAGGAGAACACATTTCAGTGACATATTTACAAACAATCAAAATACTGTAAATGAACACATGAAACTGAAAAAAAAGAAAATAAAATGTATAAGTTCTCCAAGTCGTATTTGTCACAGACACGAGATGCAAAGGTAGAGAAGAGACAAATCCACGATACAGTCTTCAGTGAATAATAGGTCAAGTGCTACAGCAACAACAATGCCAGGAATAAACAAGAAGTATGGGCTACGGGAAGTGACAAACACAAAGAAACAAACCTGATACATGGGATGGTGAGACTGTTAGGAAAGTAGTGCTTCAGCATGAGACCAAACACAAATCACATTTTTCTTATCTTCTCTGAAGCTCAAAATAAGACGCCTTTGATGGCAGACAAGAATAACTTCACAGTGTAGTTGCAAACAAACCCTTGAGTAGATCAGCAACTAAAAGAAAAAAAATCTGTGGAGGATGCGTGTACAGAACTGTTTTTCAAGTAACCGTCCCGTCTGCACATACAGCATGAATCTGATCACAGGATGTCAGGACACATGAATAAAAAAAAGTCAACTTTGGAGCGGCAAAAACAAAAGACGAATTCAAAATGTGTTCAGAGAACTATTGCAACGAGTGTTGGTTCAGATACTCAGTTGCAATTTGATTCTAAAGCTTCTGCCTATAAAGCACTGTGTACGGAGAGATGGGGTGACCTTAAGCAGGAGCTCAGACAAAAGGCATTCGATAGGTTTAGAGTTGCATGGGAACCACAGATGAGAAATCTGGTCCTAAGGAGTTACTCCTGCATTTACGAGGTTACTCTTTGTGTTTAATCCTGATTTAAGATGCTCCCTTTCCACTAGTGTTCATATGACTATGCATACGACACTTGGCTGGCTCCAGCATCGGATTCCACCACTCAGAACCTTTCAAAAGGAGAAACAGCAGTAGAGGTCAAGTCAGACAGAAAGTGCTGAGCCATCCAAGTCTTGGACTTGCATTAATATTGTTATCTTTGCGGCCAGAGACCAGCGAGCGTCTTCCACTGCACCGTTTCTTAGTGCAGCAAGCACATACTAAGCCTGCTGCTCTTCTCTGGCGCCCTCATGTGGAGCTGTACAGAGCGATCTGTTGCACCTTGCCGAGCTGTGTCAGCAGCCGTTTCATGCGGTGTTTGAGCTGAGGGAGACGAGCCAGAGGCTCGGGAGGCTCCAGCTCTCCGGTGTAGTCGAGCCAGCTCTCCAGTACTGCAGAAGACAAGGAGAAAGAGCCTCATATCAGGTTACATGCTTACATATGTGAGCTTGTTTTGGTCGAGCACACACCTTTTGTCAGCTGAACGATAGAAACCCTCGAGTTGCTAAAACATTTCATGCTGCGTCAAAGCAAGTCTTTGCATTAAGTTTGCTATACGGAGTCACAACCACATTACAGAGAGAAGCTGTGATTGAACCAAATGGTCTGCATGAGGAGTTTTCACACATCCCTTCACTAAACACACCATTTAGACCCACATTTGAATTGTGGTGGAATTGTGTGTTATATCAAGGCATTACAAGACTGCATATGAAACCTTAGTTAAAACTTCCAAGCAAAGGATCTGTTATTTTTGAGACAAAAAAATGGTGTTCGTTACCACTAAGACCGACAGCTACTCTGAATATCACACAGTAGCACCAAAACCAAAAATTCAAAGTAATTTCCTTTTAAAAGCAGCTTAGTTGGAGCCATTCTCCAAAGATGACAATAAATCCGATCATACAAATATTGTGCTAACAGCCATCCATTTATAATCCTAGCGAATGATTATAGATTTTAGTTTCTTTTCCTGCTCATGTGACACACAAGCTTACCGTCCACTTCTCTCTCGATGAAGTCCATCCTGTGTGAGACCTCATCCTGCACTGCATCGATGTGATCCAGCAGGTTGATCTGCCACTGCTGATGCTGCTTGCTGTTGTCTGCTGTGTCTTCGGGGTCCCTCCCACTCTCTTCTTTGATTTCACTCTGGGCCTCAGAGCAACCTAACAAAGCCTAGAGAGATTCAAGTTTATTCAGATGCTGTACAGACAACTACATATTCCACATTTTGGCTAATTAGCAGATTTTGATCACAACAGGGTCCATGTTTGGGCTATGCCATCCTTACCATGTACATACCATGTTTGTTTATATAATTTTCATGATGAAACTGACTAGACAGGCTCATTTATGAGTCCGTGACTCATTGCTATGTAACAAATTTCACATGTGTTATAACAATATTCTGTTGAGGCGATTGAGCAGGGCCACATTAAAAGGGCCTGCTCCCACAACCCTGAATCTGCACGAGGTTTAGATTGGTGGGTTTTTGGACCAGAGGGAAGAGGACTCTACCAAACTATAATATATAAACTAGAACTATAACAAGCCATCTGAAAACAGGTGTTCAAAACAGCTTTGAGCACATTCTTTTATTAACTAGAGACACCCAAATCTATTACTCTCTTAAAAGATCAAAAGCTGCCTTTAGTAGTCAGTGTAACTGCTTTTTATATCAGGAAAAAACTCCAACCTTGTTATTGTTGCCTGCAGATTTGGGCTTGTTGGCCTCCAGCAGACTCCCGTAGCGCTGCTCCCGCTCTAGCAGCTCCTCCGTGCTTCTCAAACTGTCCTCCAGCTCGGAGCCTTGTCGGGTCTCCACCACCAGCCGCTGCTCCACCGCCGGGTAATATGCCCGGGGCTTCTGGTAGCAGTGCTCACTGGTAATGTACGAGTCCTGGAAGGATGGGAAGGGGGAGGAGGAGCAGGATGAGGACGAGGTCGCAGCTGTCGCAGCCCGGCTCAGCTTCTCCAGTGCGTTGGACATTAGGATCTCTCCTCGGCTCATGTCCTCGTCCGGAGTCATGGGAGACGGAGCGGCGTAGCTCCCACGACATGAATCAAAGCCAATCTGTGACCTGTCCAGATGCTTCCATGGCTGCCGCCACATCTGCAGGTCTGGAAGAGTGTTACTCCTGAAAAGCCAGAAGACAGAAAATGAGAGCACTATCTATATCCATACTATCTATAGATAAACAGATCTGTTTTATGTTAACTTGTTTTTTATATTAATTTCTAATTATTTTGGTCATTATCTGAAAATGAGGTTAGTGCAACTTTGGTTTTCCCTGTACTCACTGCAAGACGCTCATCTTTAGCTGCAGTCCGTTGAGGATCTCCACCACATGGTGCACGTCTCCCAGCAGCTGGTGGGTGGTGGTAATCTTCTTGGCGTTTTGGTGGGAGTAGTTCTCTTCCAGGAAGGACAGACCGTACATGTGACCATTACTCAACCACTCACGATCGTACCAATAACGCAGGCTCTGCCTCTGACCTGAGGACAAAAAAATTCAATGTAAGGGAGCCATTTCAAAATGAGTAACACACGCACACAAACGTGTTTATTTAAGCATATATAGCATTTTATTTGAAATGTCTAGAGGTAATATCCACATATATAGGGAGCACTCATGCACCACAAGACCAGAACAATCGTTCTACAATGCAGTGTCACAGGCGAAGCTGTTCACCTGCTCCTATCCAGCACACCAGTCCACTCCTCCACATTGGTACAATCAATCCTGCTTCATTCCACCAGCTAAAAACAGCACTGGACAGTCATGCAGCTCTTTCTTTCCACATTTAGTGCAGCTCCTAGAAGGCTGTATTGGTGTTGTTCTCATCAATGAAAAAAAACTAATCGCCACTGGACCTGGTCAGCTTATTTTTAGTTTTAGAAAACTGAAATGTGCAGCACAAAGACTTGGTAGTTGTGCCCTTATGTAGGAGGAATCAATCTTCTGATATTATTACTGAATTATGTTCTGGGCCTGAATTGTGCTACATAACGTAGTACACCAAGGACAGGTCCGATTTAACTATTCAGCCTCACAGTATAATATACTGTGCGATATGGTACATCAAAAAAGATAGTCTTTGTTTGATGACACGTGTTCATTTCAGCACAGGTGAATCATGATCAACAGCAAAGTAACAGTTTAACATTGCTGAAGACAGTTTCACTGCAAGTACTTTGAAAAGATCATGGACTCTAATCAGTTAGGATATAGATTAAGCTGTTATGTGAACAGAACTGTTTACAGGGTGTCGACAGTCACGGTGACTGATGGTTCAGTGTTATTAAGATGGAACTGCATCCAATAGTTCTTCAACATTAGAGTGAAATGAAAGCACAGACTACAAGCAAGCCGGCAATTACACTAATTATTGAGAGTAAAATGCTAAACACTTCCATACATGTAAATCAACATTTAGTTTATGTTCGCCTTGAATCGCAGATCTGGATTTCGTAAGACGGACGTTATACTGCAAGTTTAAAATGCCAATGGTATGGAGTTGCCCCTGTGAGTAGGATAAACCAACACTTTGGCCGTTTTTGGTATTTTTTTAAATTTAAGAAAATATTTTATATTACAATGCAAAAGAGTTAAATGATTATACTTCATAAGTAGAGCCACACAATATATTGCAAATGTATTGTCACAACATAAACACTTCCATTCAGATTCCTTCATTATTTCAACATTAAATCACTCCTGGTGGCAGGAGGCCAAAGTTACACAAATGCTCAATTGCTTGGTTCAAAGTTAGTCCAAGTACAAAAAAAAAAAAATACTATTTATAAGTACAGAGCCTAAACAGCATCAAAACATTAACAATATGTATTCGTTTATTAACCACAAGTCATGTCAAGATAGTAACATTTTACCAATATCTTAATTACTCGTTGAAACTGAAATTAAGGGTTTAAATATAGGAAGCTTCGCCATATTCATCTCTTGATCAAACCCTTTCTTTCTACCCCTATATTTTTTTGGTTTTTTGGTTCTTCAATATCGACCAAAGTGACTGATGACTTGGCCACAGATGTTTTCCTCTCACCTGGGGGGTCTCTGCAGATGTAGCAGGTGTATCTGTCAGGTACATTGTCCTCCAACAACCCCATGCAGGTTCCATGCTGCCAGCACAAGCAGTCTTCACACTAACAGAACAACAAACCTGTGTTACAACTCTGCAAACCAAAAGATTCGCCGCCTCAAATCGCAGATTCAAGCTCCACACGAGCAGCTCACCTGGATCATGAAGTCATTCTCCTCCTCCACTTCACAGATACAACGGACAATCTCTTGTTCGTTGGTGTCCACGGCGCCAGAGTCCACGCTCAGTGGTGGCGTCGTTACGTCCAAGTCCATCTCAAAATCATCGTCGCTCCACCCGCAGCTGTCCGTGGACCAGTCACTGATGCTATCTTCGTCTACAAGTCATGGTGATAAAGACATGCATTGTGATTTGATTTCGGTGCAGAACAAACCAGCTGAATTGCGACTATTTCACTCCACAGAATCTGTTTTTAAATGAATGAATTTCAAAGAATGTTATGTGATGAAGCAAGCCACAGCAGCAAAGAGCAGCTCTGGATTCAATCAACCATTGGTTACCAATTGGGTCTTCAGTCTGGTGAGCAACAATTAAAAAAAATTAAATAAATCTAAAAAAAAAATAGTGCCATGATTGATTGAACCCAAAGACAACAGAAAAATGTCGGGAGAGGGAAGCAATGTAATGACACAAACAGACGCACGAAAACTAAACAGCACACACGCACGCACACAAACTGTCGCAGAAATACCCACCATCAACATGTATCTGCTCTGAGTAGCTGTATCCAGGCCTGCTGGGGTAGGCCTCGGGGTTGTAATTGTGTGAGGGGGGTGTTTTGAGTGGCAAATTCAATTTGGACTGGAGACCCAATACAGAGATGTCAATATTCTCCTCACTACCTGTGTAGTCTGTTAATACAGGGAAGGGGGGGAAGCAGATGTACAACAAAAATGTCAGCTTTGGAAATGCTAAACAAACGCCCATCAGGAGGTGATAAAATGTGGCACAACATACATTATGGACAAATGATATCACAATTGGGGACAATACATCTTCAATGCATCAATCAGTGGAAGCCCGTCTAAAAGTAGTACAGCTGCGTGCATGCCAGACACACTCAGAAGAACAACAACTATCAAACCAAGTGTAGGACTTCTTTTTGGATCCGTCTGTGTTTTTGCCACTCTGAAATCTGGCTGTTGGGCACTACTTCCCTCACATGAGTAATAACAGGCCACGACTGACAGAAATCAGTAAAAGCTTTCTTTTTTTTGATTGGCACAACTGAGGACACAAGCCAGAAACGAAATGTTACACTTCTCTCACACACAGCGGCTCAGCCACCACACCGACAGGAGTGAATGGGGTAGTTTATGCTTTTTGCAGGCTAGCCAGTTCCACAATGTCACAGTGAGTGCACATGCAGAGCGGCAGAAAGGCGACGCAGCTCCATGCCAGGAAACTGCTTCTTACCAGACTTGGACTTCTTTTTCTTCTTCTTCTTCTTTAGTTTAATGCGGAGGAAGTCCTTCTGTTTTGGTTTATCTCTCATTTTGTCTTTTACCGACCCTGGGGACCATTAAGACATATTAGGAATATGAAGACACACTGCTTCCGCAAACAACTGGAGGTGATGACTGTTGGGCGAGTTTATATCATGAAGCTGAATCAATAGTGAAGATGGTCGGACTCTATGTCACACAATGAAATCTCTCTCTCACACAATAAAGGGCACCTTTCTGCTGCATCATACTGACCAATGTCAAAGCCACTCTTGTCTGAGTCCTTGTCCTGCAGCTGGCATCCATTCCTGTCCAACTGGTTTTCTTTGCTCTTCTCTCTCAGCAGCGCCCTCTGCTGATGGCCCTGAGTGTTGGCGCAAGGTGGGGCTGACGTGCGCCTACCTGCAGCCTTCACCTCACCACGGGGAGCTGTGGCAGCTCCGACTGAGTCTGACAGAATTCAAAGGACAGATAGAAACCCAGCAATGCAAGATGAACACTGCTTCTCAGGGCTGCAGCCAATTTAAATCAGTAGGTAATCACTGAAACATTTAACTGACGAGAATTTTCATCTGTAATGAAACGGCACTGAAAAGTTTTGGCATCACTAACTTTACACAACCAAGACAGTGCTTGAATTACATTTTCCAAAACAATTGGGGGGGAGGGGGGACTACAAAGTCCCATGTCTCGTCTCCTCTGCTTCACTTCTTTCCAGCTATTAACCGACACATTAAAGCAACAGCACATTTGTGAGCCTGAAAAGTTATGCAGGATACAATATTAACACAAAGTGTTAAAATGATCAAATGCACCTCCGATGAATACAGCAAATGGTGTTTCTTTCTTCTTCTCTCTGCATACTCTCAACTATATACATAGCTGTAGTTTTGTTGTTTCTTTTTTTATGTGCCTCTCTTTATGAGGCATCAAGAGTTCTGAATAGTTTTACTTTTGGTGGACCCTTCTTGTCTCCATACACTATTTCGCTTCTGCTTTGGCTTCTCTGCTCCAGCTCGTTGGGAAAAAAAAAAAATCTGACAGCTTACATTCTCTGAACTATATACATCGCTGTGATTCTCAGTGCACATTTTTTAATGAAATTAAATGGTACAATAAAAATCAGTTTCGCATAATAGATGAATGCCTACTTTAAGTATTTTTCATTTCAGCCAATTTTTAATAATACTACAATATTATTTGTTGTTTTAACGCGATATATAAATTATTATACAATGCTTTTTACTCTGCATTGTTCATTTGTAGAGGTCATCAACACTTATAAATAAAATTGTTTGATCAAGGACTACTTTCATGACTTCCGTGAAAAGAGACTCACACCATGAGGGCTGAAAATAAGTCAGTTATCTTTGTACCTGAAATGTTGATGTTGAGGGGGTGCTCTGATTGAGCAAGGGATTGGAGGATGCTTACGAACCCTCAGCCCCCCCTTAGCTGTTGCTTTGCGCTTGATAACAGATCTGTTAAAGTCAAGCTGCTCTTGGGGAGGGCCAAGCTCTGAAATGAGCATCAGATTTAACTTCTGCCTGTATTGGCACTGCTTTCAGCACCACTGCTTCTGCAGAAATTCTCCTAAATGTGACATTTCTGTCTTCTTGACCTCGTCTGGTTATTGTAGCCATCATGTGTTGCCCCTGAGTGATGCGTTCAGGTGCATCATGTAGGTCCGATCCGCTGTGCTCTCTCTCCTCATGCTCGCCTGTCTGTCCGCCAACCCACCACGGAAGCTGTGTTTAACCTTTTTTTTCCTTAAAATAAATAAAATCTAAACAAATCCACAGGTGTTGTCATATCTGCTGCTAAATGTGGAGTTACGGACGGTTTCATACAGCGCTTATAGGGTGAACTCCTGGGGAGGGCTTTTATGCAACTGGCGGACCACCAACCCCACCCCCCAATTCATTTTCCATGAATAAACAAATTGGTACTGTTCTAACACATTTTGAATTGGTTTATGAAGTTGTATTTAGTAATGATCATAGCCGTATAACGGAAGCATTCTAAAACACTTTCTTTGTCAAACAGTTTCAGATAAACTTAAAAGTGAAACTCACGCATTGAGGCAGAGATGGTGCGCCTTCTCTTGGTGCCATCAGGCCCGGTAGCTGAGGACTGTTTATCGGAGGCCCTGGTCTGGACACTCCTGGGGGGGCTACGATCGTCCTCCAAGGGCTGTTCCTCACCGTGGTAATATTTCATGTGGTAATGCAGCAGCTTGGCTTTACGGAATGACTTTGTGCAGCCGGGAGCGCTGCACTTGAAAGGGTTGTGGTCCAGATTGATGGACAGGACAGGCGGAGGTTGGTTTTTAATCACTCTGTACACTAGAAAAAATTAAACAAAATGGAGAGGTGATTGTGAATAAAACACATGGTTGAAAACAAACCGAAGGCCTCAACTACACCAGTGTTCTGATATACTCACATGGTTCTCTACTGAATCTGTTGGGGTTGTGGAAACCCTGCTTCCTCACCGCTTTCAAAAGAAGAAAAGATGGATGAATTCTTGTCTACTCACATGCCATCTTCACTACCCTAAATAACGCTTCACAAATACTTACGTTTGACAGGCTGCGGAGGGGGCACGTTCGCAGCAGGCTGAGAGCTTTCCGATTGGATGTTGGGTTTGTGCTCCACGTCTCCATTGGATTCTGCAGTTGTCATAGTGACGGGCAGCGGCTCTGTCTGCGATGACGTCTGACTGCGCAAGTCAGTGTATGGCTTAGATGAGTCTGTGTATGGCTTTGTAGCGCTCTGTTCCATTACCATCTCTTCCTGCTTCACCTCTCCGTTTATGTGACGTGTCCCCTCGTCGTCTCCTTCTACCTTCACTCCATTTGTGACTCCTGTACAGTCTGCTGCATCTTTCAGCTTGTTCTGGTCTGCGCTCTCTGATGTGTCAATTTCCTGTTTGATGGCAAGCGTCGCCTCGAGCTCTCCATTTGCCTTCTTTCCTTTCTCGTTCACCACATCTTCACGCTCCTCATCCTCACTGTTACTGTCCTCCTCCTGGTCAGAAGTGCTGCGTCTGACTCGCTTGTTTTTTGGAGCTCCGTTCTCCTGAGGTCTCCGGTCTCTGCGGGTTGGGGCCCGCCTCACCATGTTCCTTTCAGAGGACCGAGCCCTCGCTCCACCAACGCTACCTCTCTGCGGCACGAAAGAGAGGAAGTAAGAAAACTGCTAGAAAGTAGCTCATGGCCAAAAAAAAAAAATCACATCAAAATGTAAAACAATTTTTTTTGTACCTCTTTAATAAACGGCTTCACGTGCATCCCCTTCACAGTTTGAATGACACCATCGTAAAACTTCACTGTATAGGATGCTGCGGGTGGAAACACACACACACAAAAATGTATGCCAACAATCAAATGCCTTAACGCCACACTTTCTTTTCAAAAGCAGTCATGCTTAAAATGTTTGTAATGAAAGTGAGATATTCCAACTTTCAGATAGATCTATCTTCATTGGCCCTCTTTGATTTGCTAGTGAAAGAGAAAGTCACATGTTGTTGCTAGATGCCATTCACCAGTTCCCTTTTTTCAAACAAAAAGTACATTAAGAATTTTCAGACTGATAAAACTCTAACTAAATCCACAAAACTAGAAGAGATCAGTATATTTAAATGGTTACTCCTGAAATCACAAACTCACCATCTTTGTTGACAGAAATGACTTTAGCAGGATAGAAGCGGCAGTCGGACCAGCTGGCGAGGACCTTGTCATTCACACGAAAGCCCTGGAAAAATATAGGAACATGTGTCCAACAAACTGTAAGCACAGCATCCTGATCTTAAGGCAGGTAGAGCTGCTTCTGAAAGCAACAATACTGGCACATGTATACACATATACATATACACATAATACACATGAAAAATGACACAAAGTAGAAACAGCAGATGCACAACTGCAAAAAGTCAATAAATCCCCCATGAAAAAAATATGGCGAAACAAAGGCTCACACACACCAAACACTCCAGGAGTGAAAAATGCATTATTAGCTTACGGGAATCGGAGCGTCATCATTCAGGCCTTGCCGCCTCAGTTGTACCCTTTCTACTGGTCTCAGGTAGGGACTTGTCCAATCAAACCACTCATCATAACGGTGGCTCCACTGCCGGTAATGGATTAACACTTTCTCATTCTCGTAGTCGATCTTCTCTATGTTGGCAGCATACCTACACAAGGACAATCAATCACGTGTGACTGGGAAGGAAGACAGAATAGTGATGCCATTTCATTTATAAGTTATTTCCCTCTCTAAAACATAATGACAGAAGCCCAATGATGTAAACGTGAAGCACAACAATGAATCAAGTGGGGTAATGATGGCAGAGCTGGGCATAAAAACATGTGTCTGGTGTGTTGGATCATAATGTACATTTAATTGACAAGCTCATGTAAAAGTGAGTTCATATGTTACTTGGATGTCTTGCATATTGATCTTTGCATTTTCTTTCAAATTGTAGTATTGCACACACCAATAACAAGAAAAAATCAATTCAAAAGAGGTTTGATTAAGCTCTTCGTAAAGGCATGGTCATTTTTAAAACATTTTTAACCAGCACTTTTTTGGGAGGCATTTTATGCACTTCATTACAAATCCATGTCAAAGCTCAAGTTGGTGAATGTTCAAGAGTGTAATCCCATTAACTGGCTGTTGTTTAACAGCAGAGGAGCGGTGATGCAATAAGACATCCGAGTAGCTTGTTTCACTCTCTCCTGACTGTGGGCCAGAAAGGAGGGGAACGTAATGTGCAAGGATGAGGGGAGTGAACGGGAACATGGATGGAGAGGAGTGAGCGAGGCCATGACTCACCAGTTTTTGAGGCTGTCTCTGGCCTCGAGCTGAGCTCCCACCTCAAATGTTATCCCTCTTCTGTTAGGGGGCGTCTTACTCATACTGCCCACATCAAGGCTCCCTTCCTGTACACACACACACACACACACACACACACACACACAGCAATAAACACGCTAATTAAGACAAACTAGACTATGTGACTGTAGTTATGTAATTAAACGATTTATAAAAAAAAAACTACATGTATACATGTAAATCATACATCAACGTCTGTAATTAGTTTTGTCTTTCAGCTTCACTTGATTCATCAGAAGATAAAAAAAAAAAAAAAAAATCACTCAGTAATCGTATTGGAAGGTAAGTAAGACACCCCCTCATGCCCCCTTCCATTTCAGCAATATATTGCTGTTCAAGCTGGGAGACATTTTACAAACGCACGCACACACACTTAAGAATACAAGTGTTGTAAGATGATGAAGCATTGTGTGCAAGCAGAGGAAACTAATTAAGGTGAGCCATGCCCCTCAAATGGTGGTGGACATGGAGCCTGTGCCATATGTTCAGCAGTCAGTCATTAACGTTGCATGGGTGTCTTGAAATGATTAAAAGGAAAATAATATTTTAACAGAGTATAGGTGGTGGTGAGAAGGTAGGGGGGATGACAGAAGATATATTGTATCTTTCACTGGAGGCTCCCACCGTTCCAGAAGGGAGGGAGGGATGCAGCAAGTGACATCTGGGCTGATTTTACACCAAATTCTATCTAGATCAGGTCTAATGTGACTCGTTGAATAAAATCTTTTCAGAAATTCATATGATGAAGGGGCGGGTGGCGCGATCAGATGAAAAAAAAAAACCGTCTTTATGCAGCCGATAGCCACGCTTCTTTTGTCATGCAAACGACACAGAGAACACGTTGACAGACCACCGAGGATTACAGCAAACCACAACGGAACAAATGGAGCATCAGAGGGTCTTACAGTGGGCCGGGATGAAGCGGATTGGGTTCAGCATAGCGGATACTGTCTGGAAGAGCTGGCTCTCGGCACAGCCCACAAACCGGATATCTTCACACTACCCGGCCCACGTGTTTGCCGGTCAGCCGATCACACGCAGAGACACAATGGGGGACAATGCCACATTGCATCTAAAATATCCGCATGGTGCAAGTAGATTCCTCTCATTAAATAACCACCAACTAACAATGTAAATATAAAAAGAATAAAAATGAAAGTTGTGGATTTTATGTCCTGCAAAAGATGCTTCATGGACGACATTGACACAGAAAGCTGAACGGAGTCTGTGATGCCACATTAGTCTGCAGAAGGGCAGGAATCATTAGGTTAGACTAAGGTGCGGTTGCAGCAAGCGTGGCTTTTAAAGGTCGTTTTTGCCGCAGGCTAATATTTTACTGGAATTAACAGGAAACGCGGGAATTCCCACTCCCCGCCATGAGAGGCTTGATTTATTCTAAAAGCTTTAACCAGTAGTTATCTTCCAGCATGGAGACTGAGCTGAATGTTTCTCATTGTTGATCACTCTTGCACCCCACTCTGCCACTTTTATTGTCCGGTGTTTTATAACTGGTAGACACAGCGCGAGAAGAACCGAATCCTACGTCAGCGGATCAGACCCACCTGATTGGCCATAACGACGCGAGATGGGCGGGATGATCGCGTGTGATTGGTCGAGGAGCCTTCACTCTCAGCGCTCTTCAGGGCCTCGCGGTGGGCCTACTTTTCAGACTTTCCTGCCGCGAGTAAGCAGCGTGGAAACGCGAC
>OMNM01034130.1:14103-25334 GCA_900302745.1 Parablennius parvicornis | reverse complement strand
ATGTAATTTGAGCAATTTTTTCTTTGAATGTGTGTCTTTGCCTGTCTTTAATTGCATTTTTTGTATTCCTTTGTGTGTGTGCGCATGTGTGTGTGTGTGTGTGTGTGTGTGCGCGCACGCATGCCTGTGTGTGATCAGATTATACAGATCTCAGCTGCACTCTATGAACATATACAGTAAAACTAATTTGCCCGTCATATTCTCACCAAGAGGAAGCCAAGAATGACATTAATTGATTTAACTACTGACTCCCATTTGATGGCATTAGAGGAGTGTGTTTGAAGAGCTTCGTAAAACAACATACCAGAACAGAGAGGGCGGGGGGTGTCAAACAGGGGCTCCGATCAGGCCAAACCATCAGGCAAATTGTGAAAATGTCAAAGAAAACATGTATTTTACAAACAAATCTCTCAGAGTAGTGGACACAACACAACACTGAGACCCGAGCTGAGATAGTGATGCTGCCATTAATATCTAGCTCCCTCGTTGCTATCAAACTAGCCTCAAAGCTGTCAGGGTGTAAAATCATGCACGCAAAAGGCTCAAAATGCAACAGTTAAAGATGTCTTTATTGATATTTACATCAGAAAGTCTCATTAAAACTGGTTTCATGCATAGATTGTAGTAATTCTCTCGAGTAATGTTTGTTTTTTTGCAAAAATATAGACATTTTCATCACGTATACTCTGCAGCACAACAAAGAAAAACTTAAAGGTTATTTTGGCACCGTTTTACTGGTCAGACCCAGTCGAGATAAAACTAAACTGCAGGTGCTAAAATGTGTTTCACACTCCTGGCGTGGAGGTTTTTAGATTTCTACCAAGCAGAATGACACCAAACACATTAATAATTCTGCTAAACTGACCCTCCGGTGATGCGGATGCTGATAATCACAGTCTAATAAAGAAAAAAAGAAAAAAAACTGCTCATCACACAGCGATGCCACATTCTGCAGCATTTTCACACTTCTTTTGTAATTTGTTGAATGACATAAAAATTCACTGTCCATTGGGTGAAAATGTGATCCGATTGCTCAGAACAAAGTTTGTGCTTTGACCAAGCAAAGAAAACTTTTTTTTCTTTTTTTTTTTTTTTCACCTCACAAGCTCAATTTGAAAATGGGGCAAATTGAACTGAAAAGCCCCGAAGAAACGCAACATAATGGCTCCACTTGCTATTCGAAGATATAATAGAATACACTGAAAATCACATTGATTTTCTTTTGGGATTGTTCTGCACTAAAGTTGCATTTTTTTTTTTTTTTTTGTGAGAAATGAAACCAACTTGCTGTTGTGTTGGATTTTTCTTTCAGAGGATTATAATGACTGAGCTTTTAACAAATGACTCTAGATGGGTTTCCACTCTGTAAAGTGGGTATTGAACTTCTTTGTTTATTCTGTCACATCCTGTCACACTGCATTAGCCTCACGCTTGATGATGAGTTTCAATCCGGATCTAACTCAAATGCTAATGGTAAACAGCTATTGTTTTGGGGGGCTGCTAGCCTCCCATACAGTCACTGCTGATGGGTAACATTTTGATTAATCTGACAGAGCTTTCCCGTTGGGGGTAACAGCACGCTACCTCGGAGAAGATTATAGAATTATCTGTTTCAAACAGCAATTACCTTTCCCTCTGGATGACGTAAGGCAGCGAGCCTGCCAGAAGTGTATCCTTCACTTAAAGTAGGTTGCAGCTATTGTTTACAAACAACCTGATTATGTGCTACTGTGACCAAGAAATGAACACACAGGCCTCATGAGAGTAGCCACAATGAATCTTAAAGAAACGTGGCAATGAGTTCATGAATACGAGTCGAAAGAATCACACCTGAGAGGAAGAGGGAAGCAGGAGGAAGTCAAATATTCTTTTAAAAACAGTCTTCACAGTGAACGGGGTCATTCTGTCTAACCAGTGCATGGCAGCTCGACATGAGCTATTTCGGCCAGGGCTTCATAATGAGACTTTGTGTCCACTCCTGTATCTCACAGGTGTCCGTGTTGCAGGCGGCTCCTCAGCAAAAAAACCTGGTCTCATGGTAACACGGCAGGATGTTATAATATCGACTGCAATTTCATATTGTGGCTTTTCCCCAAGGCTTCTTTGTTGATCATAATGATGATGATTGTGTTTATGTTTACACAACAATTTTTCAAGTGAAAACGCAACTTTTTTCTATTATCATTTCATAAAGATTTTGTGTTTAGACTGCAACGTTTTGAAAATGATGTCAAAAGTGGTGAAACCACACAAACAAACGCAGACAACAACACGCTATAAACAATAACATTGGGAGTACGCTGACATTTTAGTGGACAGAAGACTATGTTAGATTGTTATTACAGTGACTGTCAAAATAAAAGTACCAAGCCCAGGGTAATATGGGCTGGGAGGAAATATTTTTTTTTATTGTCCATCTACTCGCACATGTGTAGAAGAACTATTGAGTACGGTCGTGATGCCCATGTGCAGTTGCAGCACTACAGAAAAGTTGCGTTTTCCTCTGTTTCCATGGGTTAGGGTTAGTTTCACCTTGGGAGCCATTTTCAAAAAGTTGTGTTTTCAGTGGGTCCAGTCAGTGTTGTCATGTAAACAGACGCCTAAATGTTCAAAATCTCAAATAATTCAGTGACAAACATGAACCCGAGGTCAACAAAGTCCAAATCCTCCATAAGATACACCGACTCAACAAGTCAGTCAAGATCACCTTGAACTGTTTCAGAATATCGCTCATGATAATTCAAGCTAATCCAAAAGTCAGTAGATTGGAAGGAAGAGAAGTGACCGGCTCGTGTTGACATGTTGATTCAGAAACCTGAGACATGTGGCCGCTCTGTCTGCCAGGCCCAACCGTCGGCGCAGGGCTTTTATTGGACTCGTGAAAATACTGTGGAGCCACATCAAACGTGATGATAATTTCACCCTGAAAGCAACAAAATCTCGTCCGCAGCAATGAAAACTGAGGCCCGGTGTTCGTATCGCCACAGTTTACAGCTGACCAGCTTTTCTAAACCTGCCCAGGCAACATGCCTGGCAACAGATAGCAAACCCAGATAGTTAGAGACTCGCCAGAACCCTAAAGCTAGAAATGGGTTGTTGTTGTTATTTTGTTTGGCGTGTAACAATAATCCAGTACTTTTGGTGATTTACTTGTGCGGAAATAATAAACTTAAGGCTTCATACAGTTGATGGTCAATAAGAGCAACAATGTGCAGCTGCAGGTCAAGGCTGAGGTCCGGGTACAGTTTTGAGGCATCTAATGCTCGTAGCTTCCTGAATCCTGCAACAAGTCCAAATTCTACTCTTTAAGGTTGGACTTGACCACTTCGTATGGGGCATGTTGCTATAAGCCTAATTTGAGATTAATAATTACTAATTCCTAAGAAAATAAAGACCCCATTCATAAGATGTTACAAGTAAAAACAAACTTTTTTATTTCAGTTCTAGAATAAATTACCCGGCAACGGTAGAAACACTGAAAACAATGTAGATAGCATGTTCAGCCTCTTGTTTGTTTCTAGTTTTCTAGTTTGTTATTTAGATTTGTTTATGTTTGTATATCAAAGCGACCGCTGTGGTCTGAGGGGCGTAAGGGATTATGGGACATGCCTTATGGGATTTTGATTATGTGTTGTTATGGTTATGTGTTGTACATCCGCCTTCCGGCTGTTCTGTTATTGTTTATTCGTTACTTATTCTTATATCTTTGTTGGGTTTATTTAATTTGATTTTTATGTTGACTGAGTGGCATCGTGGGTAGAGTCATGTTGTAGGCGAACACATTGATTGGGTGTGTTATTGAAATAATCCCATCTCTTCAGCAGTAATCCTGAGCTGTCATTTCTCTGTGCCCACTGCCGGTGCTAGCAAAATGATTTAGTGTCCAGTTAAGTAATAGATACTTTAATAAAATGTAAATATATTTAGTTATTATTATTTTTTAAAACAGTGTAGTCTGATTCAGCCAAGAAGTGTATGCCACGTATTAACCTTTGAACTTACCACTTCCTGGTGGCTGCATAACTTACTAATAGTAATAAAAGAGTTTTTACTGTAAGTGTGTGACTGCTATGTACTACTAAATAAGGCCAAAAATGTCGTCCTGTCTATCGCAAAAGAAAGTTGGATATTTGCTCGCATTGGGGTTTTTTTCTCACCGTAGTTTACAGCTGATGAACTTTGACAAACCCACCACAGGCTACGTGCTTGGTGTCCAATTACAGACCTCAGAAGCTGGTTACCAGTTGGTAGACATATAGTTCGAGATGAGTCTTTTTATACCGGAGGTGGTGAAAGTCGAGTCAGATCTCAAATGAGTAAGATCATTAGACTCCACGTGTCAAAGCCAGAAGTGCAGCTCCAGAAGAACGAGGGGAGCGTTTACTCTTGATAACTGGTAAATGTTTTCCGACGCCCCAAAAAAAGAAACAAAAAACAAAAAAACAGGTCGTCAGCGTGCTGAGAGTACAGAAACATATTGTGTAACATGAGGTGAAAAAAAAACATGTTTTTTTTCGCACGAAGAGAAAAAAAAAAACTCTTCCAGCACGAACAATAAACCAATACTTTTGACAATTTACCTCCTGTAACTTGAGGCGTTGTACGGCAGAAGGTCAACCTTAACAGAATGAGTGAGTGTGCTGCTCCAGGCAAGTTCGGGCTCCAAGTATAATTTTGAGGCATCTCCTGGTTCTAGAGAAGAAAAAAAAACATCTCATTAATTCCGGATTTTTTTTATTTTGTTATTGGTAAAAGCAATAAGTTTCCATATAACTATACGTTAATCCCACTGCAGGTGAAACTTAATATCTTCTTCAAATGAAGAAGTTATTGTGAATCGGATAAAAAGAGAGTGAAATGTCTGCATGTATTAGCAAAAACCGTAAAATCGTGCAGGAGAATGACTCCAGTGATGATGATGATGATGATGATGATGATTACGAAACTACACTGTAACACAAGCCAGAAAACGTTGTACTTTTTACTGTACATCACTTTGTTATGTCCTCAAGTGGAGAAGCTTTAACTGCCTCACAGAATTGTTTTTTTTTTGTTTGTTTGTTTGTTTGTTTCTCTTATGTTTGTTCCCCATATTTGGTGTTTGCAATAGAAACCCAGTTGTGGAAGAGTTTTAAAAAAGAAGCGTGCATCTGTGTCAGTTTGGCTTCACGCTGTCGCAGCCTAATTTCCAGCTGTGAACGGATGTCACTGCCTTATTTAGAGGCTGTTCGTCTGGGAGTAAAGGTCCCACAGCTTGCCAACAGCCTCACATGCTTTATTTTAATTCTTGTGATCCATTCAAAGAACGCTGTCTTGTTTTTGGAGAGTTCTGAAAGTAAACTTTTTCTTTTTTTTTTTTCTTTTTTTTTGCAACCGTGTTAGTCGACTTTTTTCTTTTTCTTTTCCGTCGTGGTGCAGAAATAAAACTTGCGTTTTGTAATTCCGCGCGGATCAAATCTTGAGCAGCTATCATGCATTAATTCCCTTTACAGTCGCTCTTGTTTGCATACTCCTTCCTTGTTTTAGTGTCGGTCTCGTGCCCCGGCCCCTCCAGGAGCCCCCCCAAGTCCTCCCCTGTAATGAGGACATTCTTCCTGTTGGAAGGTTAATGGCAGACAGAGAGAGCTACCTGACGAATCCAAAAACCTCACGACTCCTCAGGCAATTTCACACAGAATCTCTCTTTCTTTCTTTCTTTTTTTTTTCTTTCCTCCACTGGAAAGGAGACTCCATTCAGTGTGTGAATGAGTCAGGTAAATCCAATTCCAAAAGGCAATGGGATTTGAGATGGGGAGCAAATTGCACCAAGGTGATGCTGGACTGGTCAAGAGACCCTTGAGGGGGGGGAGAAAAAAAAAAAAAAAAGTTAGCTCGTTCCGGCACAATAGAGGACACCGCTGTTATCTTTGCTGTTAGTCGTGTTTTTATAATTGATTTCCCCCTTCGGCACAATGGCCGGGCAATAATGAAAAGCCTGTCATTCCTGTTCTTTTGTGTTGTGCGTTGATGAGGTCGCTGGCTCAAGGTGGCCGGAGCAGGGGCTGCACGGAAAGTGGTCGAGGGGTTGAGGACGTATGGGTAATCTAAATTCAGAAGATCTGACCTAAGTAGTGCTGTAAATTCAAAATAGGCGGCAGACTGGAGGATTGGTCAGTTTGTAGAGAACTGTCACAGCCCTGCAGTGGCTTTTCACAAACATGGTTGTATAAGCATTTTTTTTTTTTTAGATGATTATGAGAGATGTACCAATAATACTCTTTCTTTAATGACAGGTATGAATATTAAACTTTAGCTTTAGCAACCTTTTACTTATTAAATAACAAACGATATCCAAAGGTTATATTTACACACAGCTCTGCTGTATGTTTCTGCAGACTGCAGAATGAGGGACCAAGCTGTTAATGAGTGTATCAGTCCGACTTTAGTCTTGTGTAGCATCACTGGTGTTTGAGCCCGAGAACTTATTAGCATGTAACATGGCTTGGAGGGAAATTCTCGATCCTTCTGGATCCACGGAGCAGTTAAAATAATAAGCTACATCCAGCGAAAGATTCCTCCATACTTTATGCATTTCACATTTGCGCAGATCAGTTTGGATTTGCACGCGATTCCGTTCATACAGGTCTGGGTTCACGTAGGCATGTGTTATGAAATGTACCCATACCAAAAACATTTCCAACTTCTGGCAGCCCGCAATGAATTACAGCTGTTTGAAACTTTGAAAGGATGAATCTCTGTTTCGTGGACTCGGGCAAAATCTATAAGCTGGCTCTACAGATAAGCGTTAATTACAAATGTGGCCTTTAGGGGCACTGTAACTCACCAAATACACCAAAAACACACTTAGAAATATAGAAGTTAACTCCTGCTCATTGATTTCTATAAAACTCTGAGTTGTAGAGGTCTATGCTCTTCATGAAATCCAACATATCACCTTGTTAAAACGACTCGTATCAGTAGCTTCTGCAGCTCGTCCTGGAGCTTGTAGTCCGCCATTGTTGTGGTTATTAGGTCAAGTAGTACTCACAGGGTTGTATTGGGGATCTTTCACAAGTACTCTGTGCAGTATCTGATATCTGGTGCATCGCTAATGATTCTGTTTATTGTACGGTAGCATTCTTTCCAAGTTTATAAGAATATAAACAGAAGCTATGTGGCTGAAAATCTGAGACAGACGCTTATTATAATTGAAGAAGTTTGAAAGCAGCGAGTAGCGTCGCGCTCTCACGCGGAATAATGATCAGCTTCAGCCTGATTGCAGAAGCAATAGCCATTAAAGATCTAATTGTTAGTAGTAGCTCAATTTATCTCAAACGCGCTGCATTGTAAACTCCCGTCGGTGTGACAGACTAATGCATTTGATCAGAAGATAGTAATTAAAGTAAAAGTTCTATGGATGACAATTAGGGTATAATAGTGTTTCATCTTAGGCTCCATGAGAGGTTTTGTGGTGTACTTTTGTTGCGAAATTGCCTCAAGGCTACTCGAAGAAATGTGATTTAGGCACTCGTTCTGAGAATCTGTCAATTTAATGCACTCCGGGCCGTCTGATGCCGAATCGCTCCAACAAGAGAGGCGATATGATGTATTCACAAACCGAAGGTGAAGAGGGTTTTTAACAGAGGGAGCACGCTCTGCAGTTAAGTCAAATATTGAAGCCTATTTAAAAACCATTGTCCAGTAGTTTAAAAAGAAACCTTGAAGACGATTGTGATTTCTGAAAACTTTAAAAGTAACTGTTCTCGACAGATGGCTCCACAATGTCCTCCACTACTTTTAATATGAAGCAGATTCCATGGTTGGATTAGTGATGACAAGCTGTCCAGTCCCAGTGACATTTCCACCGCCGCCATCACCTCGCTTCTGAGAAACGACTGCTCCAAACATGCCTGCTCAACTGAGGACAGACGGCTCTGCAGACCAAAGCACATTAATACAATTTTTAAAAACCTATAATTTTATTATCTTCATTTACAGCGCGTTGATAAAACATAGTTCACAAAGCAGCAACATGTGGTGACGAGAGAAAGAGGAAATAAATATAATTAGCATACAATAACAAGCAAGTGAGGACCTGAGGATAAAATCAGAGGATTGAAAATCAAACATTTTAGTTCATGGGCCACTTTATTTAATCTGGAATGAGCCGGACTGGTAAAATAGTGTCATTATAACCTTTAAACTTAAACATTCAAGTTTTTCTTTGTTGTGGTTGCAAAATTTACTCGATGAAAATGTCAATATTTTAGCAAAACCAAAAGTTTATTAACAAAAATGACTACAATCTCAACATTGAATGAAACTCTGATACAAAATTCCGTGAAATGTAAAAAAACAAACAACAACACATGGCTTTGAGGTTCATTTATATAATTATAATTAACAACAATAGTGGATAGGAATAAGGAGTTGCTTGATATTTTGCATCTGAAACAGTTTTTATCTCACAATGTGACAAACGTTATTGTCCATCTCCTCTCACATGCTATTTACTACAGCTGTGGTGCGCATGCGCAGTAGCAGCGTTTCAGAAAAGTTTTGTTTTCCTCTCTCAGCCGACATTTATTTATCTTCATCAGCAATGTGTTGATGACCTACAGGATAGCAGTTATTCTCCAAGTAAGTGGATTCAGACTCGCTCCTGTACAGCTGTGTGAAATCCCTGTTGTTGTGTAGCAGGTAATTAACTGATAAGATTGGTTAAATCTCACAGTCTGTAGCAGCTTTTAAGGTTTCAAGGTAAAAATTTTACATCGATTCGGAAGTTGAATACCTTACCTGTTTTTGAGCCCGTGATTTTTTTTTTTTTCTTTCCAATCATAGAGTCAAGCGGCTCCACTGTGATTCACATGGAATTTATTTACTTTCAATAACTTGGAGATATTTTCTAATCATATGCCAAACATATAGGCTTGCTTAACCTTGTTTATTTATTTATTTATTATTTCTTGGAAGACCTTCAAAGTTCTTTGGAAAAGCACTTCAATGGCACAGCTACATTTTCAGAGGGTTTAATAAGATTTTTTTTTTTTCCTGTTACCTGGAACCAATATGGCTAAGAATGAGGATGGAACTTTGTGATGGATAAAGGGTAGGATTTTCCTTTTTAACCAGGAGTGTCAAGCTTAAAGCCCATGGGCCAAAACGGGCCCACAGTGGGCTCCAATCCGGCCAAACCACCAAGAAGATTTTGACAATTTCGAAGAAAACTTAGATTTAACGAATTTCATAAGAGTATCTTACACAGCACAAGGTTTTTGGGACATTTCACTGTATTTTACACAGAAGGTTTCATTAAAATTGTGATTGTTTGCATAAATATCCACATTTTACAGTGACCCAGAAGAGCCAACAGCAAAAGACACAACACAACAAAGTCACAACACAACAAAAGTCACAACACAACAAAAGGCCACAACGCAACGAAAAGCCACAACACAACAACAAAAGGCCACAACGTTGAGTTTCTGCGTGGCACCATTGCACAGCCTATAATCCATCCTCACACCCTCCCAATAATCCCCCAAACCTTTACGTTGTCTCATTTATTTTGAGGACCCATTTTGTTTCCCATGGCGTTATTAATGATGTCCATTTTCTCCCGCAGAAGCAATAATAATTTAGCATGAAATGTATTATAGATTAAATTGCTGTTAGGAAGGTGGCAGAAAATGCTCTCTATAATACAGCAAGACCACATGAAAGAAGTCATTTTAATTCCATTAGTAACCTGTAGCCCTGATAGCCGACACCCAAGCCGGGGGAAAACGTTAGACAAGCAATAAATTCTAAAACGTGGTAATAAGTGAGACTTCCTTGATGAAGGGTTTATCAATCTGAGGGAGTTATTCAGAAGTACATTTATTGTAATATTAAATGAATCCAATCATCTTTCATTGGATTTCCTTGCATCTCTCTTTTATTTAGGATAAGCACCGTGAGATTAAATGTCTCTTTAGATTGAACATGAACAATCACAGTATCCAGTTAAAACGTGAATTAAAAACAATTACATCCCATTGAGGTTATTATTGACAAAGTTGCTCATGCAAACATTTAGATTTACTTTTGGATAATCACATATTTCTTGTTAATATTTCAGTTTCCGTTCATGTACAGAGAGCAATTAGTGGAAAAACAGAGATAAAAGAGCTGTTATGACTCTAACTTCACCTTGATTCACTAACTCCTGCAATACAGACTTAAAACAGAAAATCTCCTTTCGAAATAATAAATTAAAAATCAGATTTCTGTTCACATGACTGATATGTGCATTATCGCCACACCTCTCCCCATACAAATCACCCTTGATATAATCTACCTACACATTGCTGTTGGAAATTTAGCGGAATTCTGCAGATTTATGAGGAAATTACCTCGCCCAGCGTGGAGGTAATGTGCAGAGATTTTGTAGCATCGTGAGTGAAAACACTGTTCCGGCTGCCACCTCATTGTTGATGGTCTAAATGTGTTTGACGGAGCTATCAATAGTCCAGAACACACCGGCAGTCTCTGCACTTCACCTCCCGTTCACCTCTGGAGCCGTAAATCTGAGACGCGTCACTGTGATTATCAGTGGAGTGAAAACGACTGGAGTAGCACTCCGTACAACATCACAAAAAGAAAAGAAATAATAATAATAATAATAATATAGGAATAAGTCTGAAGTTTGCAGGGTACATTTTCCCATCAGGTGAACTGAGCCCATCACTGAAAAGCTGACGGAGCCGCGAGAAAGCGAAGATGGAGGAGTGATGTGGTTTTAGCCTCCCCACGGAGATGCAGGGGGCTTCGCGCCTCGCCCGCTCCGCTCCCCACATAAAGTCACAATACAAAAGGTGAAAGAGACCAAGTCTAATTCACTGAGAAATTTCATAGCCCGGAGGTTTTTTTTGATCCGCGGTCCGGCATGCGGCGCCCATGATTTTTTTTTTTTGCCGAGATGTGAGGGGATGATAGGTTTTTCCTTGAGGTTTATACCTCCCTCCTTCCCTCCTTCACCTCCTCCCCGTCTAATCTTTGCATGTAATCACTCTCCCCACTGAGCAACAGCACATTCAACAGCACTGTACATGAAAAACGAGGAGGTGAAATCAACATGACAGCTTGCGGCTCACTTGTGTGCACGGAGGCACCTCGCACCCGGGTGAGCGTGAACACTTCATTCTCTTTCTCAATATGGATCCCGTCTTTCTTTCAGAAATAACACATGCAACACCCCAACTGGGGCC
>OMNM01034128.1:0-16048 GCA_900302745.1 Parablennius parvicornis | reverse complement strand
TTCCATTATGGCCTCCAGACATACAGTCCTGCATGGTTTTTAACTGGTTCGCATGTGGCAGTCAGGGAAGTAGGGGAGGAAAGTGTTTGTGTGATCAGATGAAAGTCTTCAATATGACCCCCTCTCCACAGTGGGGCCGTCTTTGATCACCCTCCCTATCTTCCAAGATGCTCTCCAGGAGCTCCCGGAGGATAGGACAGATGATAAGATCAACCCTGTCTTTCTGTTGCTTCATCTTTCCAGCCTATAAATCATTATCCTCATTAAGTCCGACCAGCTAGAGAACATACTGTAGCTAAACTAACCAAGCTATCTCTCCCTGTGAGATCTCAATCTGATGCTGCTTACCCAAAAGCTCCAGCCAAAACAGAAAGGCCTTGTAAGGATCAGTCACCTCTGAAATGAATCCCAGTTCCAGCACTACAGGGGAGATTAAGGAGGGGTGGCTGCATTCCCGAAAACCCCCGTCACAAGGACAGAGGACACATTCCCATATGTAATATCCTCCATTTCTCCAGTGATGCCACTTCTAAGAGAGGCCAGACAGAGCTCCATCGCCTCTCTGGATCCAGGGTCGTGCATTGGAAACATCTGGGTTGTGGTGGGGAATTTTTCAGGATGTACACATTATGCATGCAGTCTTGAGAGACACACACATTGCCCTTTCCACCTCTATTCCAAGTAAAATCACCATTGTACCGAGAAGCTGAAGACATCTGAGGCACTGCCCGGAGCATGAGATCAAGGTATCGCAGTAGAGCAAATGTGAAAAACACTCTCAGTACAGCCACAGATTTATTAGACAATTGTAGCAGTTAAAATCAGTGATTACTAGTTGTACGCAATTGCTAAATTTAGCAGTTTTCTTCTTTAAACAAAGTGTCACTGCCTCCTGTCTTTGAAGGGAGGTCTTACTTTATGTATTGCTGTAAACCTGACAGTGCAATACTCCCATGACGCAGCAGCTGTGTCCATGTGAGCCTGGAGGTATGGTGCCAGCTGAGCACCAGCTCCAGCGGTTTCCATTTGAGCCCACCTGTGCTGTCTTTGGCACAACTCACCCCCTTCTGGTTTTGATGAGAAGCTGGCAAAGACCGTAAGCTAAATAAATGCACTTCCTTGGATTTTCTGTGACGTGTGGCGAAGTGCTCTAATTGTTGGATGGAATAGTAAGGTTGTGCGGGACACAGATGTATGGCCTGATTGTATCAACAAGGTAATTAGACTTGTTACAAGGCGTTTCTATGCAGCTTAGTTGACTTTACCCGAAAAGCATTGTATACCAGGACACGTCCATCACAGTATTAATAGAAGATGCAAGATATTTTTGTTGAGTGCATTTGGTATGACTGAATCATAAAGGATGATGGGAAACGTCAGTCATGAGAGAAGCACTTGTGCTGTAGTGGGACACACTAACATGTAGTCTGTCTTCAGATTAACACTATAAAAATGAAACTATGCACTCAACAATGGCCAAAACTCTCTGCAACAACAAACTAGAGAGCAAAACAGATCATTAATATGAGTGGACACCAAAGCAAACCCCCAAGATGCAATTGAAGCAGAAAAAGCATCGCCCATGCTTAACACCTACATACTGCAACCTTAAAGATAAAGTCACTCTATTAGGGAGACCTTCCCCCAGCATTGTCTTCATGTGCCGCTGCTGTGCAGTCTTGGCTTAGGGAGCCTTGCTCAAGAGCACACAGATAAGTGTAGGAAGGAGCCGTGGCTTTCCCCACGTAAATCTCTTTGAAACCATAAGCCCATAATCTGGTAACACACTCACTTCACTAACTTCTAGAAGTTTTGTAAACTTTCAAACTTCATCCAATGGTGTAAAATGAATGGTGAATGGCAGGAACGGCATCTGGCATATAAACTAACCAAGTATGCAGTGCAAATTGCAATGATTTGCTGCTAAACAACTCTTAAAAAAAAAAAAGATAACTTGTTTATTTGATGAAGGCAAAGATGACATACATTCCCATCTACAGGACTGGATACAATATAGAATGAATATAGTTCAGAACGAGTGTCAGAGTGGACGCGTTATTTGACTTCTGATCAAAACTGTTTGTCTGAGTCCATCTTCAGCCAGACAAACCGCGATGAGACCCAAAGAGGATTCAACATCACACTGACTGTGCAGGAACTAAATCTGTGCAATGCCACTTAAACACTGTTCTCCCAATTTCACACTTGCAATCTGACAGTTTAACATCTCTATCAGTATGGTGGGCTCAGGTGACGCTTCTGGCGTGATTGAAACTGCATGCTTGCGGGACTTTTTTTGTGCAGGATAACTTGTTACACTGGGAGGACCAGTTCCTTGCTCTGCAGGCTGATGCGCCGTGCATACTAAACAGCCTGTTGTTTCATTTCGGAGGCTCACGTTCGGAAGTTAAACAGGCACTTTCAGACAGACTTGTTCAAAACTTTGCTCAACACTCACCGAGAGAAACTCTAGCGTCCCGACATAATCCCGTTCAGTCTTTAAAAGTTCGTTCAGGACGCACACGCGTAACCGGAGTTGTTTCTCCAAGTCCTTCCCGCTTTCAGCTTTGTGCTCACCTCTGCTCTCCTCAGTCATTGTGATTTAAAAAAAAAAGCAGTCAACACAAAAACTTAGTTCCTTCAGCAGCGCAGAGTCTCACTCATCACATACAAGCAAGATTCAGATGTGTAAAGTTTGCAGCATGATCAAAACTTCATGGGGGGGCGGCCGGTGTGTGCGCTTGGAAGTCCGCAGAACGCACGGTAATAAAATATAAAAAAAAAAAAAGCAAACAAACCAGGATGTGTTTGTAAAATAAAGCCAAAACAAAAACAAAGTTACACCAATGTGTGAGGCTGCTTCCCACAGGGAGTGTGTGACTGAGCAGAGTGCAACAACTGGACACAGCAGCTAGAAAGTTGTGTCCATGTGACTTCTTAAATCTTCGTCCTGATCCAGCCTCCCTCCTTCAGCTCAGCTGCCTCCAAACACAGGGACCAACATCAAGCTGCGCGTGCTGACAACCCCCTCACACGCTCACTGGCTTTCAAAATAAAACTGCAACGCCCTAACACAAACTGCATGCTTCACATTGAACCATTTTTGTCTCACAATCCAGCAAATCATCTTCAAATTTAAATGAATTTTAACGCAGATCAGAATTTTGCGCACAAAGATGCGTATTTTGGATCCATTAATAGGTTTTATTTTTGAAATGTTTTATCTTTAAACTTCCTATCTTACATTGACTTGACGTTTCTGAAAGAAATTCTTTGAGATGGGAAGTTTAACTGTAATTGTAATACATTACAAGTACAAGTACTATTAAGTAATAGAAGCCAAAGGAGTATCGTTCCATTGAATGTGATAATGTAAGACAATCAAAACATTCTGGGAAGATGTAAATAATTATTGTTGAAAACATTAATTCCACACATTAAGTTAGATCCCAAACATTTCTTGCTGTATTTCTCTTTTTAGAGACCTATTAACATCAGCCTGATCAATGCAGAACAATGTATATCATTGTTCTGGAAATCTAAATATATAGACCAAATGCTGAAAGGTACTGTAAATGTTATCAACCTTACCATTACAAAGGATAAGATACATTTAAAAGGCTAAAGACTAGACCTTTGAGATAATCGGGATGCCTTTTATCGACCATGTTAAGAATTGAGATCTAATTGATGGAGGAAAATAATTAATTTTAATTTTTACTATATTGTAGTGCACCTGAGTTATTTACCTATTGATTGATTTTTTTTTTTTCGGACTGTTCTGAGCTTTGTTCTCATCTGAATATCTGCTTATTATCAATAACTGTTTAATATAATATGGATTGCCACTATTTATAACAAAGAGCATGTTTGTTGTGTATTTTTGTTTGTTTTATTAAGCATAAAGCCACAACACTGTACTGTGATTTATATCATATAATCTGTTGCTGTGTAAAAGTTTGACTGTGCTGTCATTATAGTCCCATTGAATACATCCCTTTTCTTTTTTCATTACCTTCACTGCATGAAATATAAATTGATCTGTAAATCTTTCTGTTTCAAGTTTTTTATGTTTTTGTTTCCAACATTTGTTTTTCACTTATTTTGTAATGTTGAATATGATATATCTAATTTACACGAGCCAATACCTATTGTACATTTTTTGATTGCCCCTTTTGCCAGACATTCGATGCTGTGAATGTTAATAAAACGCAAATAATGTAAGAAATGTTGTCATACACAATTTCACGTATAACATAATAAAAACATACATGTCCTTCTCTGACAATTCCATGGAAAATACCATTGATACTACACATTGACTTTTGAATGGGCTCAAACTGACCCAAAGACAACATCATCAATAGCAGGTGTTTAATTTAACCCTTTATGGGGCACCTATCAAATTATTATTATCATTTCTTAATTTCAGAATACTGTTCAAGATCCTTTTAGGACTAAATAGGCCAGGAGTGTCAAACATAAGTCCTGAGGGCCAAAACATTTCTCAGAAAAAAATCGTTTTTTAAAAATAAATTAGCAGCAAAAGCAAAAGTAGCTTACTACCTCATTGCTCAAAGCAGTGCTGTCAGAGTGAGTTTATAAAATCACATATAATGCAACAGCTATAGAGGGTTTTTTTTTTATTATTTCACTGTACTTTCACTGTACAAGTTTCATTAAAATTGGTTTTCTGTTGAGATCGTCATCATTTTCTTTAGTAGTTGTTTATTTTGTGAAAATATAGACATGTTTATCATATATCCTCTGCACCACAGCAAAGAAAAACTTTAAAGTTTGAATTAAAAAGTTATTATGTCACTATTTTACCAGTCCGGTCCACTTAAATGTGTTTGACAAGCCTGGTTTAGGCTGTGAAGACAGTGAGATAACTGTTGTTTAATCAACTCTGTTGAAAAGTGTAAAACTGACAATAATCACTGACATAAATCTACACGGGGTCAATATCTCACTGAGATAATGAAAGATTTATGTATATATTATAATACCACAATATATTACAATTATAGGCTACTTACTAATTGCATTGGGCGTACTTTTCAAAATACAGTCTCTCACATTTGTTTTATAAGCACAGACTTTCTGAATTACTACAAAACCAACACCTTTCTCGTTCTTTGTTCCAACAATATGCAATAATCACTTATTCTGTGACTGTTAACACTTTGTCACTGGTAGAAACAGAAAGAAACCTGTAAGATGCCAAATAATGGAAACAATAATTGACCTGTATTTAATATCAAAGTTTCTCTAAAAATAATACAGTTGTAAACTAATTTAGCCGTAACATAATTGTAGGAGAAACGTATCATTTTAAAATAAAGTAGATTATATGGTTCAAAATGCTCACAAGTATGACTCAAATTATATACTTGGAAAAATAAGCACCACAAAATACCACATAATTAGTACAGTAAGCCGAGTCTTTGTGATTGATTACTTCTATCCCAGCCCCATTTCTATGTTGTTAGAAAAAGCTAAATGTAATAAAACTTAATGCTGAAAACAAAAGCCTCCTGATCTGGATTCATTCCCCCTCGGTAGTTTTAGAGATTCCCTGAAACCTTGTGAAGTGAATCCGATACCACCGGGACCAAGCTCATAACAGAATAAGTGCCTCTGCTGAAGTTTGCCATGCACAATAATTATGTTGTTTTATTTTAACGACTTCATCCTTGCTGCAAAATGCGTGGTGTCTTGTTTAATGGTGTATTAAATTTCAAGCATAGAATATTAAATTATGTGATTAAGTGGCAAATGATCCTCTGTAAGAACAAAGCAGACTCACTACCTGATTACACAATGAATCTTTATCATTAATAGTTATTTTATTTATGACCAAAAGGAGAAAGCATGCAAAATTCTGCAGGTCACATCTATATCTACCACTATTTCAGAAAAAATAAAGAAAGAAAAAAAAAATCAAGATCAAGAGCTATGATATGATACTCTGTGTGAGCTTAATTCACAGTCTTCAGGCATAGCTTCAATTTGCACAGATTTACAGAAATGTTAAGAAAAATAAATTCATGTGTAAGCAATCTGTACACAGACAAACCCTGGTTCTTCACAACTGTGCCAACAACTCTAGCATCATTGTGCTGTGACTTGCAAAACTTTACATCAACAATACAAGAAGCAGGTGTTATATATGACGCCTAATAGGTTTAACTCATATTTGTATATTTTGCTGGATTTGTTAGTAGCAGTGTGATAATTTAGATTTATCCTTCAGTTTGAGACAGGCTTACATGTATGAGAAATAAAGCTGTTATGTTCAGGTCAAGAGAATATTTAGTATATTCACGTCTTTTCACGGGTCTGACCGAGGCCAGATGAGGATTAACAGAGGATTTGGTCCCAACCCATACTTTATACATCATCACCAACTAAACTGTCCCCTAATAGTCCTAAATTAACCTAACGAGCTTGTCTTGGCGTTTTGAAAGTGAACTTGGAGAACTTGGAGAAAAACCCATGCAGTCACTAAGAGAACGTGTAAATGTCACAAAGAAAACCAGAATCAGCCAAGCAACTGAGCCTAATATTAAAATGTACAAATGTGTAACAGCTTATGTCAATAGTGCTCGTCGCAGGTGTCAAATATGCCGGTCGAATCGTCTGTTTTCATCAGGTTTCCACATTGTGTGTAACTTCCTAGCAATAGATAATGCACAGAAGAGTTTACAGATGATTTGCAGTTGAAATACTTCCTTTGATTTGAGACAGGCTTACCTGCCATTATGGCAAATGAAGAAGTCAAAGGGACATTCAGAGTGGAATTATATTCTCTTTCGCAATGATTATCATGTTCTGTCTGCTCTTTTAGTCTCATGTAAAATAAAGAGCTTGTCTTGAGATTGTGCAGAAGAACCTAAAGAAAACCAATGCAGACACACGGAGAACATGCAAACTGCTCAGTGAAAGCACCGGAGTCAATCTGGATGGCTGCTGTGATGACCATTAGTTTGCACAACTTTCCATTAATAATGCAAGTTATTTTTGAAATCCCAAGGTTTTATAGACATAGGAACATGGGATCATTTTGGGTTATTTGTGCGACCTTTAAACATACCAGTCATATCGTTAGTTAATTGTTGCAAAGACTTCTATCAAAGTTAGTCAGCCGACGAGCACACATCCATACACTGCTGAAGACAAAGTGAGTAATTACTGTTACAAATTGTTCAAAAGTGTCTTTTAAAAATCAGATCATGCACAAGAGAGGTCACAGGCGGGTTTAAATTGAGGGATAGCTGGGAATCATAGATCACGGCGAGGTAGAAACACCTGTCAGTGTGAGATATTAAGACGTCGCGCTGAAGTCAAGAGGATATTCAGAGTCTATCAATCAAAAACAAAGTTATGCAGCAAGTTCTCTTTATGGACTGAACATTTATTTCAGTCACAGGTAAATGTATGGAAGAAAAGACATCAGTCAAACATGGTAATACTTGTGTTTGGAGTGCCTGCTGGGAGGACTGGCTCAGTGTCAATTATTGATGATTTGACTGCTGACAAAAGCAAGAGGGTGAATACATCGGGGTAGAGGAGTTCAACTCTGCCAAATACGTCAAAACCTATTGAGTGACGTTTCATATTTCTCCAGAAAACAACCAGCCAATAAGCAGCCAACCTCAAACCAAAGAGCTTTTCACTGAGGATGTTCAAATATCATCCAGATAATCACCTGATGCCAGGCCGAGGGGCGGAATGAGATGTTGGCCACAAACACATTCCAAAATATGAAAACTATCATAGCTGGGATCTGGAAAGACTTCAGGAACATAGAACTTCCTGTGGAAGGTGTTAAGTGAATAATACCAAGGATGTAAAGGATTATCTCCCCCAAAAAATTAAATATGATGATTGAGACAGGTGAAAACAGAAACATCATGAGTGTTTGAAGGACTATCCATAATCCTTCTGGTCCTGCTATGTTCGAGCTGTAGGGGATCAAAGTGGCTGCTACAGCCTGCATAGGTCACTAACCACTATTACCCAACAGAGAGATAAACAGTCGCTCTCATACAACCAGACCTATTCATCATATGAGTTACTGTTTTTCTTTTTTTTTTTTTACTTTTCCTTTCAGAGGTCGTCACTGTTTCTGCTGTTACACCAACCACCTCCATGTTCTCCTATTATCTTTCTCCTGTGGGTGCAAAGGAATCTAGTTTACATTATATTTCAGTATCCAAATATGTTGTTTCCTTAACCCATGTAATTGAGTAAAAAGTTTAGTTTTACTGGGACTACCACCTTGTGCATAAGGAAGCCAACATACACTTTGAAAACATGCAAACTCAACACAGAAAGGCCTCGTGAACATACGAACATCCTCTAAATAAATTTTTTCTGTAAATGTGTAATTCTGATAAGATATATGTATGCAAAATTAAAATAACTGGCATTTTTGGTGTTTCAAGCTGGAAAAAAAGGCCAGAAATGTCAAACTCTCCTGCAGCAGTGTTCATGTAATCACTCTTTCCTGTCTGCATTGCTGTGCTCTGTTATTTCTTGGCATCTAATTTGAGAGCTTTCTCTTAATCAAACAAGGGCTTGCTCCTGCATCATATGTCATGTTTACAAGCTAGGTCATTATCTTGCACCGAATCTATCTCTGATATGTCATCAAGGAAAGTCATTTGCAACAATGATTTCGACTTGTATTTAATTTGTCGTATTGTGTTTAATTAGGGTAGAATTGCGGCTTATTGAGAGGTGCCAGTCGTGTGTAACCTCCCTGCTGGCTTCCTGAACGGTCTCAGGAGACGCCTGTTAAGTGTTTGTATATTGAATTAGTGTCATTTTGTGCCTTGTTAAATACGAACACCAGTCACGCTCAGACCATCTTTAATTCTCTGGTTTGAAAGTCATTTGAAGAGATTCTTGGGGAGCCATGTGCAGTCTGGAAAGGATAATATGGAAATAACATCTTGAACAAGTGAGGACACAGTTAAACATTGTTCTGCAGTGAAATCGATATCTTTTCTTCTTTTTTTCTTTTGTGATGTCTCATTTTCAGGTGGAACGTTTTAACTCATTCTCTACAAAGTGAAATAATTTCCATTGATGCTTCCTGCTTTAATTCATCATCACCAAAGGAAGTCTTTACTTTATGGAGTCTTTTATGTTTCAATTACAAGTAAGTGTCAGTTTTGTGAGGTGATATGAGGACATGGCTCTTAAACTGGACCAAATGTGGATATTTGCTATTCTCTGCTGTTAAAATGCGGTACTGCAAGTGTGTAGTGAATTTACAGCTGATGAACCAATGTGCTGTAATGTCCCGCTGCTGCCACAAGGGGGAAGTGTTGGTTTTTCCTTTAAAACTATGAGTACAATTTGCAATAGGTGGCTTTTTATAAGAGTTTCTTTATTAACTAACTTCTTATAATCCCAAGTGGTTTTGTTCCCAGACAGACACTAAACTCACTAAATGTGGGTCTTAGTCTGAATAAAGTCGAAAACCCTTGATGACATTTGCGGTAGACCGACTTAATTATGATTTTATATTAGACTCTCCAGTTCAGGTAAGTTTCCAGGCCTTGGGATTTTATTAGGCATGACTTTGGTCTGTGGAATTAAACTTCTATTATTTGTGGTTTCAAGCTGCCGGTGCCTTGCTGAGTGCTGCCAGGAACTGCTCTGTTCTCTCCAAAGGAAAAGGAGCATCTGATTTATATGAGCTGCTTTTACTGATTATTTGCACTTGACAGCAAATAAAAGTGATGAAAGGAAAGTAAATTTTTCTCGGGTGCATGTATGCTAACCCTTTTCCCTTTCAGTAGACCGGTGTATGTTAGCCAGTGTTACTTCTGAAAAGTCTGCAGGGTGTTGGTTAGCATTTCATTTTTCCTATAGCTTCCATTCAGAAGGTGGAAAACACTGACACAGAGAAAACACAATGTGAAGACTGAAACTATAACGTACTGAGAAGAATGTAGATGTCAGAGGTCTAGACAGTTTATTGTAGGTCAACTAAAAGGGGAGAGTTCAATACGTTCAGATGAGTGAGATCCAAAGCTTGACCCAAAAACATAGGCGAGGATCAAAACTGCATGCAAAGAGAAGAAGTGGCACAGACAAGTCTGAGGAATTCAATTGAACACACATGGAGGAAATCGATGGGAAACAGGACACAGGTGAGAACAATCAGGGCTGAACACCACCCGTGGAAACAAGGACAGGAATGAGACAAAAACCTGTTTGTTCTTCAGGTGGAAGCCTGCAGGTCGGTCAAATGTTGACACTGAATAAAGGAGAACAGACTTTTTCAATCAGGGCCAGAAACAACCTGTCAGAGAAGATTTTAGAATGAGAAACTTCTTTTAAATCATATGCTGATAGACTTACATCGATGAGATCTTTAAAAAATAATGATAATAATAATAATAACTTTATTTGTACAGCACTTTTAAGAACAGTCAATTCACAAAGTGTTTTACAATCAAAGCACAAATAAGGTAAAAGAAAGACAATACAGCAAAGCAGAGAAGAGTTAAACTAGACAGAGGAGAGAAGCATTAATTAGATTGAAATTACAGGCAAGAGACTAATATTGGTGACAAAATATCACAGGCCTAAGTGGCTAAAAAGAGCACAAAAAGAAGAGAGGTATCTTATTCCATCCAACCATCCATGAGATGCTATGAGGTGAAGGCAGGCTACACAGTCACAGGGAAAACACTTACAATCACACCTACAGTCCTTTTAAAGTCACCAATTACCTTAAATTGCATATTTTTAAACTGCTGAAGGAAATCAGAGTCCCCGGAGAAACGCATGCACACAATACCCCAAAATCCAGACTGAAACTCGGGATTTCCTTATTGAGGTGCAGAAGGTCGTTATCATATCTCACTTCATCTAATCTTACTCTACTGATATGATTGCCTTGGAACTTTTCCCCTAATTTATTTTAGTGTTTCTCTGCTGTTGTGTATGCATATGGCAATTTGTCCAGGTAGGGGGTATTTCAATGCAGACTGAATCAAATCATATGTCTCGGAAGACATTTTGTCCCTTAAGAGGGCTTATCAGTTGAAGCCACATGAAATAAATAACATGGCATCTTTCCTTGTTGCTGTTACAAATAAAATCTAAACTTTTAACATTTTGTTTCTAAAGGTACTATGAAGTACCATGTATCTTCTTTTGCTCTGCTTTGATTGTTTTCATATGTTCCCGTTGAGAGGGTTTTTAAGTATGTGAATTAAGTTGTGCTTTTCACAGAATACCATGATAATTTGATGTGTTTTGAATATCATTATCCACCTTTACATAGAAATTAAACAGTAGAGAAATGAAACCGCTTGCCAAAGAAAGTCATTTGGTGTAATCTAAAAGCACCACTGAAGCCCTGAGTGTTTAAAAACCTGTTACAAAATACTCATTCATACAGAGGGTTAAGTAGTAGCAATCATTGCATTGTGGTTAATTCACTCTCATTCGTATTGCAATGGAGCACAACAGGTACTCAAGGTAAGTGGTGTAATAAAGCCTGTCTGCAAATGTTATCCTTCAGATTTTTGAGCCCTCAGCCGTTTCTGCCCCTCTTTGAAAAAAGTCTCTGTTTCCCCGGTGATCAGTGTGAATGAAAAACAGCAGACACAAGCCTCTTTAATCATGGATTTCCCTTAAATTCCTACAGCTATTAAAGAAAATCTAGGAATAAGTGGTGATCCCAGCAAGATCAAATGAAGTGCCGTGGTAAAAACATAAATAAATAAATAAAACAAAATAACAGAATCTTTCCTTATTGTTATAAAAAGAAAATACCATCTTTTTTTTTTACATTGCTTTAACAAAATTTTTTTTAAAAAAAACCCAGCTTTTCTTCAAAAATATACAATGAACTCTTTCCAAATCATGAACAAAGAAAACGCTGTGATCTCTTGCATGCTGAGGTGGAGTTAGTCCATCAATTTAAAAGGTTCTATATAAACCTTGAATTAAATTTCCAACGTTTAAAACATTTCAAATCTGTGGCTGACTCCATAGAACACTTGAAAAAATTTAAAAAAGAAATCAAATTTTCAAATCTCTCCAGATAAATTTAAGTTACACCTTAACTTATGGTCCTACAGAGTATTTAGATAGAGTGAAGTTGTTTTGAATGTACATCAATCTGTTTTGTTAAAGAGGAGCGGTTGCGGCTCGGTGGGTGGAGTGGGTTTGCTTCCCATCTGGGTAATGGTTCAAACCCCCATATGCCTGGTCAAAGGGTCCCTGGGCAAGACACCAAGCCAAATGGTGTTTGAACACCTTTTATGGCAATTGCGTGCACACAAATGGGTGCATGTAATCCAGTAGATCACTTTAAGACAGCTGAAGAAGCATATTTAGCTCTATAAGTGAAGTCTATATACCATTTTTAAATAAAGGTGTCCATCAACAGTATATGAGTCTATTAAATTGTGTGTTGCCAGCAAAATGTAACAGTCTGGTACATATTACTAATATTCTAATCAAACAGATAGTGGAATTTAAAGTAAGGATTGTTTCTGTACTATTCTTGTATAAGATTGATAAGGGTAAAACACTCCAGCATATACATTCAGGAGTCTTCATAATGAAAGACCAGTTTTTCAGGTTTCCTCTGGATTCTGGAAAGATTCTCATTGGGATTTTCTCAGACGTGCAAATCTAATCTCAACAACTTTAGAGCAGGCAAAGCCTTAGACCCCCTGTGAACTCTGGTAACCCATCGATTGGGAGTTATTACTACATTATAATTCGTATAATCATGTTCAGTTATCTTGGATAATGCATTCATAGGCAACACACACACACAGCATCTGAAAATTTCCCATTCAACTTATTCCTCTTACTCTTGTTTTAACCAAAGCCTTTTTTCTTTTTCTTTTTTTTTCCTGTTAAGTCAAGAAAAAATCCAAGTACTTTTGGGAGCTCTGGTCCACAGTCATCTGCATGTTCCTGAGCGTTCTTTCCAAGGTTACAAACCACTGGCATAACCTAGTAATCCAGAGTGCTCTTGACAGCTTTTCCATTTCCATCCTCTGTAATGTAAGCAGAATTAGTGCCTCTCCCAACCAGCGGCACTCTCCAGAAATCCTCCCGCGCTTCGGAGACATGTCCCCTGTTCTTTAACCACTCCAGTCTTCTGCCAAGGTCCCATGTAAAGCAGACTGATTTCTATGACTGTGAGCAGGTCTTTGTGCTTTGTAATCAGACAGATGGGAGTCTGTGTGCCGCAGATGGATATAAGCAAAGCTGCTTGTAACTCATGTTTCATCTGCGAGTTTGTCTCGGTGACGCACGGCTAGTGAAGCAGCGTCAGCAGGGCAAGATCATCAATTAAAAGTATGTTCTTCTCATTGAGATGATCTTCTTCTAAATTCATTGTTCATTATGTCAGTGACAAATTTCTCAGGCTGCCAAATGGCCCACTTTGTGCTGCCTCACGGAGCGTCTTTAAGCCCTGTCAAACTCCCTCTTTCACTTCTCCCCTCGGGGTCAAATGGTCATGGATGTGCACTCACAGCTCCGCCCGGGGTCAGCTTCGATCTTTCTGATCCTGAAGAGGCCTCATACTCTGTCCAGAAACCCCAGTCCGCGCGCTCGTCAAAGAGCTCTTTCACACGACTCGCTGTATTTTGAGACTTGGGGAGAAAAATGGTGATTTACTGGCCCCGAGTGCCATTCTGAAACGGTCCAGCGTTAGACCTTGACTCAAAAAAAGATGCTGGATCCTTCACCTCCCCGCAGACCGCAGCCCAAAGCAGAACCGCACACACAGAAACCAGCGTTCTTCAGCATTAAAAACAACACCAAACTGACTCTTGATGATGATTTTAACTTATATCTTACCACCTGACATGTCACGCCGGAATGACCAGCCAATGTACCCACCTTTGCTTGGCAATGTTTTTACTTTCCCTACAAGTCCCTGAACATGATATACTAGGAAGCGAAGCAAGGGTTTTATGAATATGCTTCTGTGTGCAGCTGTCAAGGTGCTCAGACACACTTCAGCTTCATGGTTTTATGTTATTTCTGAAAAATCACTCTTTCAGAAAAACTCCCTTTTTAACCTTGGCACACTCAATTCAAGACGATGAAATTTTCCAGTGAAGAAGAGGAATTTTTTATATAACATTTACTTCAAAGAGGTATTCATTCGCTGCATTAATGTTGACATGCTGACAACTCGCTCCTTACACCGAGTCAGAAAAGACTCTAAAATGGGATTGAGGAGTAAAGAAGAAATCCATCTTCTATACAAATTTATTCAGCTTAAGGTTATGGAGGCTGAAAATGGACATTCATAAACATAAACATTTACACAGAGAGGCAATTGAGAGTCATCATACAATCTTAAAGGTCCCATGTCATACAGTTTTTCAACAATTTCACACAAAGTACCAACAATGTTGTATTCAAATTGTAAACGGTAAGTGTAAATCCAGCCCTGGTCCTGAATTTCATCCAGTCTAAAAGTCTGTCAAGTGAGCTCTGCTGAAAACAGGTTGTTTCTGTGTCTGTACCTTTAAATGCTAATGAGCTCTGTCTGCCTTTGCCTTCTCCATGTCTGTTCCTGGTAGCATTTGCAAGGAGAAAATAATGGCATCTGTTCGTGATTATAGAGGGTAGAGCTCATCTACCTGTGGAGGGAGTATCTACTGCCAGAGGGAGTGGTTATTTCCCTGCATGAAATCATGAAGGGAAAATCTCTGATTTGCTTGTTTGAGCACACATCTGCTAAAAAGTGGAGCAAGCAAGTGAATGAGAAGACAGATTTTCTTCTCTTCTGGAGCCTCATACACGCGCTAAGAGGACACATATTACTGTTATAAAACCATTATAAAGTGAATTTTACATATAATGTGGGACCTTTAATTGCATGTTTTTGTAGGGTGAAAAGATACTAGGGGAGTGGAGAAGGAAAAGCCATACATGCACATGTCAAACATGCAAACTTCAACAGGCCCGATTTGAATTGTGCGCCTTTTAACACTTACACCATTTCAGTGAACCATGTTCTGCAGCTGGGGAGATTCTATTCTCCATAAATGAACTTTTGGAAGCATCTCATGACTACAAACTCATGAGTCATGACAATCACTACAAAATGAGGAAAAAAGTAATAATGGTTTGAAGGATGAGTGTGGGACACCAAACAAAGCGTGAGGTTGAGTAGGAAGAGACATAGCATGTCCAGATGTTAACAGTATGTGGACACCATTTGGTGGAAAACTGGTCGCTGAGAAACAAAAAATATCAACAATTCAATAAAGCAGGGGTTTCAAAGTGTGGGAGGATGAATCTTTGAGCCACAATCCAATCCTCCCCCCGCCCAAACCCTCAGACTGTAAATACTGAATCTCACGCCAAGTAGTAATTAATTTGTTTCACAGCAAGCGGATGACTGGGATCCATAGGAAATCAAAACGTAAATTTTCCCATGATAATAACAGTTGTTTAATTTGAAATATCGGGTCTTTGTGGGTGATTCTCATGAAACTTTAATAAGAATATCCAAGTCATTTTTGTACAAAAACAACTTTTAATCAACGCTATTTCATCATTTCAATCATGAGAATGAAATCTACTGTTAGAATAAATGTCATAACTTTATAATCCATGTTCTTTACCAGTCCATTCTGTGCAGGGTAGCTGATTCCAGCTGGTTATCGGTGAGGGCAGGATACACCTGGACAGGTCGCCATTCCATCACAGGACAAACACACAACCACACACAGTCGCTTTCACATCTTGGGGCAATTTAATATCATCCATTAACCTTCAATGCATGTTTTAGGACTGTGAGAAGAAACGGGAGCACACACAAGGAGAACATGCAAGATCCACGTAGAAAAGCCTCGGCCGGTATTTGAGCACACAGCTTGTTTTGATGCGAGAGCGAACCACAGCTCCACTGTGCAGTTGATTTTATTATAATTTTCAGAATCATTTAACAAATTATATGATCAATACTCATAACTTAAACGTGTCCTCATCCCTTTACTTTTCATTTCAATTCAACTAAGAATCATTTTCA
>OMNM01034126.1:12680-29724 GCA_900302745.1 Parablennius parvicornis | reverse complement strand
TATTTCCTTTTGTCAAGGGATGTTTTCTTGATTTAAATTATTGGTTTCACTAAGGAGTACATTGTAAGTTCTTCAGACTGCCTCCGACTGAAACAAATTGCAGCTATTTAAAGAATGTCAATTAAAAAAAAAAGCATTACAATCTTTATTCGTGCTCTGGTAAGACATAACTGCTGAAAAATTCCCTTCAGATGTATTAGATCATTTAACAAAAATATCTGTGCTTTTTTTTTTTTTTTTTTTTTAAATATGAGAGCTATTTGAAAAATAGTTTTGACTACCTTCTTCTCATTTGTGAGTATAAATGATAAATCCATTACAAATGGTTGTGGATTGCATGACTAAAGAATGCACAAGGATTTACATTATGTTTTATATCTATAAATATATTTTAAATTCTAACTTTGACAACTAACAGAAGAATTATTATGTTTTAATGACTGTAGTTAATACCAGCCATAATAATGAGTGGAGCCTTTTAGAAACAAATATGGACCCATAAGAATATAAATACACTCATTTTCATATTCAAGCTCTGTTGGACATCTTTTTTTATTTACTCAATGTTTGATACAAATTGTTAATTGTATATATCAAACACATCCAATAAAATAATAACTAAATAAATATCAACATTGAAATGATGCCCTGTTTTACAGTTTTTACATCATGAAACATTTCAATTTGAAACATTCAGTGCTTTCAAGATTAGTTCTAAAAATAGGTTCTCTGAGTAAAATCAAATGCTGCCTCTGGGAGGGAGAAAAAAAACACTGAACCTGAACGTGAGATTTGCAAAATCAAACCGCACTCACTGTGAAACCAAACATCTACGTTGTCAGAGTGTAATTCCTCACACAGACATGCTCTCATACTGTAGTTTATTTATCAGGAGACTCTTGTTTACCAGTGTAGTTCCTCCAGTATGAGGGTCTTACACTATACCTACAACCCACCAATCTACCAACAATCTCAGCTGCTTCTACCACAATGCTGGCAACAACAATCAAAAGGTAAAGTGTCATATATCATGCTTGTTCGTGCCTATCTTAAATGTCCTCCTCTTTTAGGTCTAATCGGTCCTTTAATGTCAACAAAACTAAACACTATTTTAAGATCAGTCAGAATTAACAGCATCACTGACAGTTTGATCACCCACGAACATGATCACAATACATCAGAGACTGTGTTGTCACTGTGCCACATTAATACATGACAAAGTCTGTGAACCTGTTGTGTGACAGCATGGATCTGTGCACCCATTAGTCTCTGCCCGATATCCTGCAGCCTGCAGCACAAAGGTTGTGTGACGGCAAGAAAGGTCAGGGTTAGCAAGTGGATCTCTGCTCATCACAATCCACAGTTAAACCTAATGGAAGATGTCAGGCCGGGTGTAAAACAGATGAATGTGCACAGAGCTCAAGACCTGACATGCATGTCTTACCTTTGAATAATTTACACTTTGTTTCCTGGAAAGCTAATGAATGAATGCAGCTTTCTCGAATGACACAGAAGCATTAGTGACTTTCTGTAATACTCATTAACGCAACCAATGAGCATTTCAAGTAATCAGTAGACATGAAACCGACTGTAAATTCACAACACACACGGTTTGGATTTCAGATTCACAGCTTACACAGGTGTATGCTGGAGCAGAATTGAGGCTTTTCAGATATTGGCAGCAGCAGTTGCATTTCTTTCAGGTGAGAATTATGCCAATGGTTTAAATATACAGCCATGAAAAAGAAGGTTGTGCTGGGGATTTGTGTTGCACTCACTCTTGTCGGGTTTGGTCAATGTAATTGAAGAAGTGAACTTCGTTGTCTGAGCAAACCTTAAAGCTCCATTACATGTCCTGTTTTCTGTTAGGCTCTAAGTTCACTTTCGATTTGTGACTCTGTGAAACATCAACAACTTAGCCTGACTGTACGCAGGGACATTCTTTTGAAGAATATAATGTGCCAAAAAAGTCCTGTTAAAATAATAAGTAAGCCTGGAAACAGCACACAGTGAGATTAACACATTTTATAGACTTTCAGGTTCAACTGAGGCCAACTTTAAAGACAAAACAGAAATTATCTGATATTTATGGTTTGAGATGTGTCAGTCCTTCAACAAAGGCCAATTAAGTCTTTCAGGTCTTCAACAGAGAGTGCAAGAACTTAAATAAAATATTTGCAAACATTCTTGAAAAGAGAGAGTGGCTGGAAGAATAAAGGTGGAAGTGTCTTCCACCTCTCTTAGTGGATGGAGCAAACAAATTAGGTCACCGGTTTCTTGTCTTGCACGGTGATGCAGTGGCTAGCTCTCTCTCGCCTCAAAGCGAGAATGTCGTGGGTTCATATCCTTCTGTTGAGTACCAAGTTGAATTTGCTTTTCATCAGCACTTAATCAGATAAACTACGGACATCCGTTACGGCTTGCTGCTCGAGTCTTTTAAAAAGGCTGCATGAACAAAGGCTGAACTGTGAAGATGTGAAGATTAGCACCAAACACTTGGCCTCATAGTCTTTAATAAACCTAAACCCAATTTGTCCACCAATACATCTATCACACCCACTTTTACCAGGGTGGTATACAAGCTGGTGGACATTGAGACACCGGTTCCTCCTCGACTTCACACCTTAAATCAAGTGAGAGACATTGAAGTCAGTAAATTAGTTAAGGGAATTATTTAAAAAAAAAAAAAAGGGGGGATTATCATTGTTGCGAGTGAAAACTTTACATGAATATTTCAGACTCAAGTACTGCCCAGCTGCGGGTGTGTTATTTGTAATAATTGCAACCTCGCAGTGGAACTGTCAACATATTCTGCGGCACAAAGAGATTACTCTTGTTGACAAAGTATTTGCTTCACCTGTGACTGATTTGTTTCTCATCGGTATTCCCAGCATGATTCCACTTCTTCCAGCATGTAATAAGATTCAGGTTTGAGCATTTCTATTTACAAATCACTTGCTCGTTGACTGTGACACTGTCTGCTGTGGCAGCTGGCTGGAGAATTGCCTGTCAAAGGAAAAATGTTAAGACCTGATTAGCATATTTAGATTAGTGCATTTAAATGTAAACACAGCATCTAATTCATATGTATATGGGAGCCGCCTCTCAAGCTTCTATCAGCAGAGAGGCAGATGAATAAAGGGAGTTAAAAAGCAAACTGGAGAGGTTATGCAGACCCTGATGGGGATCATTTATAAAAGAGCAAAGAATTATTAGGGTCCTTGTGTCCAAAAGTCATCAGCATGCATGAGAGAACATTCATATACAAATCTTCATTTTCACAGAGATTTTTTTTTTTCAAAGATGAATGAAAAGCTCTTATCTGATTCCTTTGAGAACTACAGACCAAGTCCAACTTGTTTGTTGACTCACACATTTCCAAAAGTAACAAAGAAATCTCCTCCTCAGAGATGCTTTATCCACAGCTTTTATTTGCAGCAGCGTGACTGTAGGTGAGCTCAGCGATGAGTGACTGGAGTCCTCAATGATATTAAAGACTAACTAAGAGTGACGAGCTAGAATTAAATTGAGTGGTTCACCATTTCAGAGGCAAAGAGAATGATGATGAATACATACATGGCGGAAGAAATAGATGTGTGTGTTGAGCAGGAGACAAAAGTAACATATAATTTGAATTTAGAAAATGAAGGTGTGGGCATGCTGGATAACTAGGAAATGGATAAATGCGTTTGAGAAGGAGTGAATGAATGATGAAAAGATAACATCCTTGTTTGACTGTAACTGATAGTTGAACTGAAACTAGCAGTCAAATAGTGTCATGTGCAACCAACCTCTGCTTGTGACATCCATGCACAACATGGTTTTCTCTGTTACTCTGTTGCTTTATGCTGCAGGGACTTTTTTTTGCTGAATTTCTTGAATTCAAATGTAGCATTGCTGTTATGTACATTAAATTAAATGTACTTTAGGGGATTTGTCTGTATCCCAGCTTGAGAGTTACTTGAACAGCCAACAGCACATTACACAATCCTTATCATCTCCATCTTATTTCATGTCTGGAGAAAAGTGACACAGTGCTTATGTACATATGCTCAATAATTCGAGATCCATTTTGTCATTTTCTACCTGTGCAGCCTCCTTGGCAATTGGCTTGATTTCACTGCATTGCTATTCATGAGAGTGACGGGCACAATAGCGGTCCCTCTTTACTCTGGGTGAATTGCAAACAGGAGTCAATCACATTAATTGTTTACCATCTGCGAGAGCAGGGGACCGTCAGATCATCTTCCACCAGTCGACTGAGCTTCTATGTAATAGTAACAGAATAATTTGGGCTTTAATGTGTTAATCGCAATAATCAATTTGAAAGAAAAGAACACCTTAAAAAAGATTTGTGCATTTATTTATTTTATTTATTTATTCCAAAAAAGGTCTGTCAGTGCTTGTCATCCTAATGCACCACACATACAGCCACTGAGTAACATCGCATAGCAAATGTCCACATGGAAGCAGCTAAACGTCGCTGGTTAACAGATGTGTCGCACCAAACAGATGTGACTGCATTTATTCATCCAATGGGTGAAAAGTTACCATTTAAACAGACCCATGCGGAAGAGTGAATGAGAAATGGCAGGTTGATTTATTTAGTACCACTCAGGCACAAAAATGAATTCAAATGATTAAAAACAAAGAAAAACCTCCCAACACTTGTTGATGATCCTGAATGATGCAAATAAAGTTAAAATAAATAAGTCTCAATAAAAAAATATGAATGTTTAAAAGTCATACTCACGTCAATATTAAAACTCCTGAGGTAATGAAAACACAACTCATACGCATGTTTTTTTTTTTGGCTTGTGGGAGGAAACTTGCATCAAGAGAAAACATAGAAACTCCAAACAGAAAGGACCCTAAATCAACTAAAACAAAGGAACATATGCCTGCCAAAAATGACAAACGAAAGTGAAGTAATGGTCCAGCTGTGCAGTGCACCACTGGAACCAGAGCTTTCAAAATGGAGATAAAATTCTCCTCTGAAAGTACAGACAACAGGAAACTGAAAACTGTGGTGGTCTTCACTCTCAGCATTGTGACGGCAAAAAGCAATGATTGATCCTCACAAGCTAAAATAGTACATATATCACCTCCATTTTAACCAAACAGGAGAAATATGGTCTCAAATAAACTGACTACACTTCTTTGCATGTATTTCCACATAAAGAGTGTAGACCAATTGAATATTTCTGTTGTTACACTGTTTCAGGAACAGTTGCAACTCATCTGTGCTGTGAATATAAAAGTACTGGCTGCCATAACACTGTGAACTTCAGGATACTCAATACCACCAGTAGTCTGTCTGCTTTTAATAAGCTTCAGAAGTGTAATTATACGCTACTCATGTTGAATAAAGTATATGTAGTGTATTGTAATCATAATTTGTTTGTAACCTTTTTTAATATTAGTTTTATAATTTGTTTGTGTCATTGTGATTACTTTATTATTGTACACAGCTTAATATGCTGGTGTTCATGTACTGTATTTAATCTCTATATAGTATTAGGAAAAGTGTTAATATCATTTTAGTGTATTTAATCAAATAGATCTTTACATTTTAGTGTTCTTATGTCTATCTTTTTGTAGCCTGTATGGAAACTGTATAAGGGAAAGTATACTTGTTTGCTTAATATATGCATATGGTGATTTGCTGTAGCAAGCATAATGAAGATGCTGATGTCAAGATGCTTTCAGCCATGGCGAGTACAATAAGAACATAAAGACTCTGAAAGTATTGGATAAAAAAACAAAAACGTACCATCACTGTCAGCTATAAGAAAAACATGAGTGTTTAAGCTGCGACAACACTGTTAAACACACCGACACCATCTTGATTTACAAAATCTTCCATGAAAACACACCTCCCCTATTACAAGAATTTGTGGCAAAATAACTCAAACAGATCAACAAGAGCTGGTTCGAGAGGTGACTGTGTAATCCCTTTTAGAAAGAGTGTTTTTTGTCAAGCCACTTTTTCTGTTCGTGCGTCCCACACCTGGAACTCGATACCAAACACAATGCGTGGACTCCCGACTCTGACCTTTTTTTCCAATCATCTTAAAGCTTAGCTATTGGCAGAACAACACTGTTGTTACAACCATGCCTAAACTTGTATGTTTGTTTCAAGATCCACTTTATTATTTCATTCTTCGGGCTTTCTTTTCGATTTTTTTTTTCTCTGTCTGTAATCAATTCTCCTGCTCACACTGGCCATGACGGCAAACTATTTTACTTGTTGCTACTGTTGTTTTACTGATTTTATTAACTTGTGGTGTTGACGTTAACCTGCCAAAGGGACTAAAGATGGAAATTAGCCGTTGGCTATGATCTTGCGTATTTACATGTATATGTTCATCAATATGTACTGTCCCTGTTTTAAATAAACTCTAAACTCCAAACTGACAAACTGAAATGAGATTGTGTATAAGTGAAGTGTGTTTGTTACATGACATAGTTAGTCCATTTCTCTACAGATACTATGACGACTGAGTCGTTAGATGTGCCATCATGAGTGCTACCATCAAAGGAATTGTGCTTTTGATGCTCTTCTCACACTTAAGACTATTTTTTGTTGTGTATTTCCTCCTAACGTAAGTGCGGCACACACTTCAATAAAGTGCCCATCTGCAAAAAGAGTTTATAAAGTTTCCTCATTATATTTACACGAACAACTTGTGTTGATCCTCTTTACATCCTCCACCTGTTTTTTTATCTCTCCGAGTAGTTTGCCTCTAAATCCTCCCATATCTCCTTGGATTTGTAGGATTCCTCCAGCTGCTTGAGAAGTCTGACCTTTTCCCGCCTCTTTGGCCATCTATGTTTGTTCCTCACATAGTCAACTGTGACAGCTGTGAATATATTTCAAATATTAAAATGGACAGTATCCACTCAGGTGAGACAGGATTCTCCCCTTCGTTTAGGGATTTCATCAACACAAATAAATGAAATACTTAAAAAGAAAAGTTGTACCATATTTTTTTATTCAACTAATAGCAAATGAAATACATTTACAAAAAGGATTAAATAAGTGGGTACTTCTTCCTACTCCCTTTCAAACATGTAAAGCTAGTTCCAAAAGCACGTCATATATATGAACAAATAACATCAAATGAGAAATCAATAGGAAACTGGCTTAATTTTGTAATACATTCAACCAAGAACTGCCAAACACAAGCATCATGACTTTACAATATTTTTTGACTTATTTTCTGTTAAGACTAAATTTCTGACCATGGTTGTAAGTTTTTCTGTAGTTATTGGATCACTTTGATGATGTATCAATATTACTGCACTGTGGTGTAGTAGTCAGTGATCTCACTGCACTGCAAAAATATTCCAGATTGGAGTCCAGGTGAAGTCTTTCTATGTGGACTACTGCACATTTACTCCCAAAAACAAGCATGTGTTGATTATTATTTACTACAGAATCGCTGCCACTTGGTGTGAATGTGAGTGTGTGTGGTTTTCCGCCTCTGTGTGTTTGTGATGTGATGGACTGGTGACGTGTTCATGGTTCACCTGCTCGCAGTCAGAAGGGATCAGATCCTGTAGATCCCATGAAGATGGAGGGACGTATTCTTCTGGTGTCTCATTTTCTGAACTGATGAGCTATGGTATTCTGCATGTAACGATGTGCAGCAGAAGATAATCTTACCACTAAACTGGAACTGCAGGAGATACAATGAGCAGGTAAATCGTTGCCATAAAATGATCTTGGAATTTCTTTGGTTGGGTATGGGAGCAAGCCTGTGTTTATAATTGAACATAAACGTGCTGCTTTTATACAAAATCCTTCATACAGATACTGTATTTCAGTACTCCAAACCTCAGCCACTGCTTTCTTTAGAGTCTGTGTCTGATTTTGAACGGCAGAGATAAATTGGGTTTTGCATATTTTTTGCAGAATGAAGCAAAAAAACCATGTGCATCATGTTTTCCCTGCAAAGAGGAAACAGTGAGAAACAAAGAGACAAAACCTAAGTTTGTAAAATAACCCACATCAAACTGTGTTGATGAATCAACACCCTCAGGGAAAACATGAGGATGCACAATGAGGTTGCGAAACAGTGGAGCGGAGGGGGAATAATGAGGCGGCTCGAAAAGCATTTCCATTTTCTTCCTCAATCACCAAGAAGCAAGTTGAGGAATGAAGGGATCGAAACTTAATGAAACACACCTTAGGCTGTCGATGAAGAGTCTTTGTCAAAGGTTATCTATCTCAAGCCAGAGATTTGAATTGGTGCCAACAGTGAAAGTAGACCTGGCAATGTTGTAAATTAGAAAGTAACATCGACTCAGTGAGCTATGGCAGCATTACTTTTTTTTTCTGTTTTGTTTCTGGCACCCCTGCTGTGTTTTTAAAGCCTGTGTGTCTCAGGTCACCTTTCAGTTTGTTAAAAACAATGTACCTCTTGTATTCATCCCACTTCAAAGGAGTAAATCAGGAGTGACTCCCAAAGCAAAAACAAATACAAAAAGAACAAGCTTCTATTTTTAGGCTATGGGTTAAGGATCAATTACTGAGCTTTAAAAAAAAAAAACAGCAAAAAGACAGCAGAGAAAGACAAAATAAATAGAACCAAAGAAGTGAGGGAACAAGATTTCCAGTTTTCAGTGTGGTCCTCATCAGTAATCTGGGAGAAAAAGATAATCACTCATGTCCTGTTTACATAATCATGCTTATTTGTTATAATTGGCTTCCTCTCTCATTTATTGAGTGGAGGCTTTAATTCCTCCACCACTGGTTGTTGTTGTTTTCTCTCTCTCTCTCTGGACTCTGACAGGAGTTTCTCAGTAAATGTGCCGCTCAAAGTAACTTCCTCTCACACAACTAGTTTGCAGCGTGTGTCTGGCTGTATCACACAGCGATTAATGATGAAAACTCACTGCATTCATAGCTTCACATTTTGACATTTGTTTTGTCTCTCTTCTGTTTGTCCCTGAAACTTTAGACACTGCTGATAACTACATTCCTTTCACAAGCTATCTCACCATTTATATTCACCATTTAACCACAATACATATATTTTTGGACTGTGGGGGAAAAGTCAAGGTACATTGCGAAAACCTAACATATACAGGAAGAACATGCAAGCTTAGACTTGCACTAGGCTTAGCTAACCACTACTCCACCGTGGAGCAAGTTTATTCAAATGTGCTCTTGAAATTACATAATTACAAATTTATGAGAATGTAAAAATATGAGGGAGTAGCTTTCCCACAGTTTGGTGGTTAACAGTGTTTAAAGGGTTTTGTTTTCCATTTTGCTCTGACTTATATTGAAAACTGTAATTTGCTGTTGCTGTAAACTGCACTCGGTCATTTGTTATACAACGGGTAACTTTATGCATTAGTATACCGACTGCACATTGGAGATTGTGTATCTGCAGAATAACAGTAATGTATGAGTGCAACGAGAAGCATACAATGATAAATTATGGTGTTGAAATGAGGAGGATTTATGCCAGCCGGTGTGTGATGTCTTGTGGAAATAAAATAATGATCAGCATTTAATCACATGTGGTGCCTGACAATTGGTTTACAGCAGCACAGTGGGATTAGTGTCTAGGATGTAATGTAACAAAGAAATTAACTATGAATGACAGTCATGTGAGAAAAATCATGCCAGTATGTTGAAACTGTTATTTCCTAATGACTTCACAGTCTGATCACAATTGGTTTTAATACGTTTCTGTATAATTTTGTAGTTAGTTGTGAGTAAAGATGTCACGAGCATGGTTCCTGACAGGGTAGAAATGTTTTATATTTAGAAATATGTCGCATTAACAATAACAACACAATAACAGAGGTTTTTTAATAAAAAGAAAATCTGCATAATCTGTGAAATGTACAGAACAGAAACAGTTCCTTAATCCACTCCTAGGAACTAAAGCCTTCAAAGCAGTTCAAAGGAAAACAAAGCACTCACTTAAGGTCAAGAAAACAAATTAAAGACTTAAAAGGTAAAAAAAAAAAAAAAAAATAGTCAATGTGCAAGAAGGAACAGTGGAACTCTCAGAGGTTTAAAGTCAACATCACATTTAATGCAAGTCGTGAAATCTGAAGACCAAGAGGAGGAAAATGTCTTGTGCAGCTTTTGTAAACATAGTAAAACAGTTTCACTGCAAACACAATTCAGGTTAGATGTTTTCATCAAAATATAGGCAGAAAATCTCAATGTATTTTTAACACAGAGGCCGGAGAGAAAGAGGAAGGCTGTGAGGAGGTTCATGGAGCATGGAGGGAGGAGATGCAGGCGATGTGAGTGGAAGGCAGAGAGACGAAGATGATCCGCTCTGGCAACCCATGACGGGAAAATACCCAAAGAAGAAGAAGGCCGATGTGCCATGAATATAAACTGCAAATTGCTTGGTTGAATAAGGAGCTTCGAAAAAAATAGTGTCACTACAGGAAAATTTCAATCAGACAAGTAAAATAGTTTGGAGCTTCCTCACTGCTGGACGTCAGCAATACGGAGGAATATGTTGCAAGTTTACTTTCATTACTGTGACGCTGCTCCTTTTGCCAGTCAATAAAAACTGTTGAAAAAACAGTATAAGACGCTGTGTGGTGATATTCAACATTACAGAAGAGAGGAAAATCATCTGTAAAGAGGGATACACACTGAAAGGAGACAAGATAAACTAACGTAGCAATATGATATTGAATGAAAAACTTCAGTTGTTTTACAATAATCATCTTGCTCTTTCTTGGTTTTAGCAGAGACCCAGCAGATGTAAGAAGAAACAAATCATTGTTGTAGTTTTTCAATCATGAGCCAAACAATAACATTAGTATAACTGTTGTTTAAAAGTGCTGTGCTTCTATATCGGGATACCAGGTTGGGTATTTTCTTCAGTACACCAGCACTCCCTTTTGTGTCATAATGCATAATCTGGGGGGGTCCATTTGTTTTTAATGTGATGCTATGAAACACGATTCATGAAAAGTCATTCTATGTTTTCTGGAGATACAAGATGCAGCTTATTCTTTATTATTACTCACACATAGGTTTAATCTTATTGCTCTGCACTGTCAGAAATGGTCAGAGGACCTGGGTGGTCAAATTAAGAGCAACCTACCATCAGTGTCTGCAAGCAAATGTGTCGAGCTAGGGTCTTTAAATAGAAACAGCTCTGTAGCCGAGAAATCCAGGGGCTGTGTATAGTAATCTTTTTCACAAATACTCTCAGAAGAAAATCCATTCACTGTTGTATCTCTCTGTGCATCTCGTTGTAGTCAAGATGATTATTATTTTCTTAAAGGAGTCATATAACCTGCATCTCATTTCTGCTCTGATTTAAGACTACTTTAGCTCTTTGTTTGCTTGACACACCCACATCCTTGACTGTTGTGAGACCTTTTTATTGTGTGTATTGCATGCCAGAGATGGCTTCAACTGAGTATTTTCGGTCACTTACACTGGCTCTGATGTTTGGGAAGGCAGCACGTGGTGGTAAATTCAGCAGCTCGGGTTGCATCAGTCAGGGAATCCAGTATGAAACCTGTGCCAAAACAAACGTGCAGATAATATCAGCTAATATGACACTGTGGAGCTAAAGCACACGCTCTCTCATTATCGGGCTATTGTGGTCATTTGACCCATTTAATGCTGGCTTAAAATCTGATCATTATCATATTTCTAGAGTTGAGATCAGATTTTTCAAGCCATTATGTAAACATGCACCAAAAAAAAAGTCGATGAAACATCAGGAGTGACAAGATAACCACTTTCATTTTAAGTGAAAGGAAAGGCCTTAATGCAGATTATGCCAAAAGCTCAAATATATTCGACTCTAAATCCTAAAATGGATACATATGGAGTTTCTGTCCGTCTTCTTCTTCATTATGTGTGTGACTTGTTTTTGTTTAAGGGGGCTTACAGATGCTTATCGAATAGAGTAATACCACTGATGACCTGTGGGGGCAGTGTTGAGCAGTATAGTTCATGTGTGATCTGCGAAAGAAAGACAAAAAAAAGAAAATGAAAATAAGGACTCTTTGAGGAAAGACAGAGTGAATGTGTGGATACAAACAAATCTCTAACATGTCCTCAGGTGGACATCATACTTAAAGTATGCCAACACAAAACTTCTTCACGAGCAAACAGTCAAAACATAAAATAACAAATTTTCATGGATGCTTAGATGAGAAACGTTACTCCTCATCAAAGTGAAAATCTGCACTGCCCCCTACTGGATGTGATAATTAACACTAACACTAAAGCTCGAATCACACTTACGTACCAGTTTATATAAGAAGGATATTTGGGTTTTAAGATTTTAAGACTGTTCAGCAAATGAAAGACCAAATGTTTTGACAATTAACAGGAAGTCTGAGACTCATGCAAGTCTGATTATTACAATTTTGTGATTATTTTTTTAAACCTTACTGATCCCTCTTGGGAAAATTCTCTACAAGAAACCCATCCTACATTCTGGGAGCGTTGAGCTGCCACAGTGCAGCACCCAGGGTGCAGAAGGGTCATGTAAACAGACTTAGTGATGGGAAAATGTGGAAGGCTGTCTATTATATTGATGGACAACATTGTTGAGGACAAATCCTCTTCGAGTTGCACATGGTCGTCACCAAATGTTGTTGAAAATCAACTGTCAAGAAAAGATAAAAGGAGGAAATAAAGGTGGAATATAAAGTGAGTAGATTGCTGCCAATGGCAGAACAAAAATGGATCAGCATCATGATATCAGCATATGTGAAAATTGAAATATTTAAACTTAAACATTTAATAAAAAATAAAATAGAGGCTCATCAGATTGACCTTGAGTGCAGGAATCTGGTTTGTATCTCATTTGCAGCAGTAAAAAGCTCAGTCGAAACCAGTCGAGTCTCAGTGATTGTCTGATAAGATGTATGAGCTGATTATGTTTCTCAATATAAAGTGAAGTATTCTTTACATATTGGCATGATATGTTTTTATATTGTACCATTATAACATTTTACAGATTATGGTCTGAATAAATCACTGTCATAATGACAACTCATATCTAAAGTTTATGCTTCCGTAAAACCTTTAAAGAAACTTTTTTTTACTCAGTTTTTATGGCACAGTTGGTATATATACCAATGAGATAAAAAAAGAAATAAATAAAGGCCAGTATGAATAATGCCTGCATATGTGTTTGTTTGAAAAGCTAATACATCCAGATGAAGAAAACAGTAGCTTGAAATGACATTAGCAAAAACTGCAGTGAAGAGAGACTGCAGGCTTCTGACGACTGCCTGAAATATTCATATTCTGTTTGATCTGATCTCAATTTAATAAAATGTTATCAGACTAAACTACCACCTGGTACTTTGCGTTTAATAATCATTTCAAATAAGTCACCATGACAGGGCTTGTGGTTTAACCTTCGTCTGACTCACAGATTATACATATTTTACATTTGGAGGCAAGCATTGATCTTTCTGCTACATATAAAGTGAATGAGGTTTGTTGTGTCTGTCTTTCTGAAATTCGTGACATTCAATCATAGATCAAGCTCTAAAATCCAGAGGGCAAAATACAAAGGCACCATTTAGTATTGATCTGACAAGCAGACTGCTGAGGCTTCACAATCACTAAAACACCAGTTGTATGGCATGTTTCAAGTAGTGCATTGATTGTCCTCACATCAAATCAAACTATATGTCTTTTGCACTTTTCAAATATATTTTTGGAGCACAATGTGCTTCACATACTTTAAAAAGAGAAATAAAACACACACACACACACACACGCACACGCAGACACATACACCCACCTACCACAACCACAACCCTGGTAGGTAAAAACTCTGATGGCTCTGATGATCTGATGATCCATGAGACCCGACCACATCGAGAGGTACCACAGCCTACTGCTATGTGGGGCTCCTACCAGAACGGTCCCCAGGACGACGCCCCCCACAGGCAGACCAGACACAACTCCCGGAGGGCCCCCATAAAGAGATGCCGGCATAAAATAAATAAGCTAATAAAAGGAATCGATAAAATAATAGAAAAATAATAGAAATTGAGATAAAACATTGGCTACATCAGAAAGATAAAACAAACAACAAATTATAGGCAAAGTTAAAAAGGTGGGTCTTGAGGCCGCTTTTAAAAACGTCAACAGTCTCAGCAGCCCTGAGGCCCTCTGGCAGGCTGTTCCCCAAATGTGGCCCATAGTGACAGAACGAGGCCTCATTGTAAATTAATGTATACTGACAATTCTGACAACAAAAATACTATAATATGTGCTGGGATATTTAAGCATTTTGTAACTCAACAGTTGGAATTTACTTGTAAAATCCTAATAAATACCTAAATCCTTTCAATCCAATATCAAAATCATCAGATTGAAGTCTTTAAAGAAGAATGCTCATGTTGTAAATAAGCTCTGATGACGGTTTAACTATGGAGACCACAATCTGCATTCTGTGCACAGTTTGGAGTTACATGTCACCATTGGAAGCTTCCAGAAAGTTGACAGCACCAAATCAAGAGGATATGTTTGAGTTCTGCCGTCTTGCTGCTGTTTTAGCCAACATCCCTTTGAAAAAAGGCCTCTGAGACTTGAATGGGTTCTTTTTTTCTTTTTAAGAACTAACATATTTTACAGGTTACAAAATGTCTTCAGACAAGTCGCTGGTGATGAATCTTAAATGATTACTTTAGTTTCTGGCTCTAAAAAACTGCAGCCAATACGTTCTTTAACCTTCCCTGACACCAACTGAAACGTGTCTGGCATTTAAGTGTTTTTTTAATGATTTCCTGTGATCAATATTATGAATCAGAGACTGCTTCACTTCAAAATGTAGGTGTTTAAGAACTGGATATGCAGCTGTAGAAAGTGAATCCAGGACACCAGCAGCCGTTTCTGCATAGAAATGCATTTTATTCATGTATTAGTGTGGAAAGGTTGGCTGGTGCAGAGCTGAGAAATGTGAATGTGAATAAAAAAAAACATTCAGAGACAGCATTGTGACTGTGCAAACATGTTGTAAAGGCTGAATAAAAGCAGTGAGGATGAATAATGAATACTCAATATTTATTCATTAGGGCATATAAAAGTCTAATGGACTCCAAACACTCTGATCTGCACATAAATTGAAGTGTGAAAGCCTGAGTGCACTACCGAGAACTCATTTGTAACACCTTTGATTAAAAGCTACTTTAATTTCTTTCTTTGTATTTTTTTTTCCAGCATTTGATGGGAATAAAAATGAAAATAAGTATTTTTTTCATTCATATGAGATGCTCGCAGGGAGCTCCTAAGATGTTTAGAGGCAAACAAACTCAAATTATGTTCAATAAGAGTTTGCAGGGACATAAGATATGAGTACAGTGAGTTTGACTGTGTGGTTGACTGCAGCTCACCAAGTTGGAGGAACTTCAAACCCACCCAAGGGACCAGGGCTTTAAAAAGTGCAGCATATCTTCATATTGACATTTCAGTGCTAAGTAGAAGTAAAGTGTAAAGTTAGAGGGAAGAATGCAAAGGCCGATAGCACAAAGAGTGACGTATAAATCCACAAGAGGTCATCTGGGCGAGATAAATGTTTATTGAAGTGCCGCAAAATGTTTTGGTGGCATTACTGATACGAAACCAGTGAAAGCACGACTCTGGAGACTTTACAAAACTGCATGAAAATATATACACTGACTTCAACATCTTTCTCTTTTTATGCTTTCTGTAAATGTCATTACCAATAATAAGTACAAAGTATATGTTGTGTTTTTAAAGTGTTACAAAAGTCACTATCAAAACAAGTTCACACACTATCTGACAAATAGCAGGTTCTAATAGTAAAGTACAGGACCAGTTGAAATCAACAATAACACTTAAAAACAAGAACAAATTCAAACATACATGTTGGAATTTGGATAAATGGAAAAATGATAAATAAATAATAAAGTTAGCAGATACCAACATGTTTCCAGGTGAGTTAAAACTAATTGATGAGGCAGATGACCTAATGTTAATGTTTAAGCTGCTCCGAAGTGATAAGGTTGAATCAGAAAATGGTCATTCAGCTCCAAGAACACATCTTGAGCCGAGAGCTGGTAAGAAATCTGCATTTCATGACCTAAATGAGCAATCAGACATATTGCATATATAGGGAGGGGCCAGAGAAGCCAAGCATTTGTAATAAAATAAAATGGCATGTTTAATAGGAATGATATTACGTGTTCATGTTTTGTGGTTTCAGTTAAAAGACAGACAGACACATTGTGAATGAGCTATAATCAGGATGACAAAACCTGTCTGAATACAACATAAAGCAAGCTGCAGCAGCCCAGTAGTAACAACATGAATTACTTTTCTCTCATTGAGAGGAGGGGTAAACTTCAGTCACAAGTCTCCACATGAAAAACCTGCCTTTGTCCACTGACCTTATTTTGTGTTCAGAGTTTAACGAAGCATCTTGAAGAACATCAAGTTTTGCTACGGTACACCACGAGATGAAAACAGTCATTCTGTGGTTGATGGGAACATTTCAGATCTTTGTTCATGTAGAAATGATTGGACTGAAAGATTGTGGGTTCATAACAGAGGAGATTTTGTCTTTTAGAGATCAAAAACAGAAGAGCACACAGAAGAGATCCTTCGGGGTAACAGAGACCCAGTGAGAAGATGTGTGTGTGTAATTTACTGATGATGTGATTGTTTCTTTCATGGATGAGCACATGATTGACTCCACCTCACTCAGTCATCACACAGGAAGTCATCGATGAGTCATTATTGCCACATCAGCTCCAGTCCTGGAGAAATACAAACTGAATTTTATGTGTATTAGATAAAACTCCTTTGCACAAAAGTCTTTATTCTTTATAACGGCGCTAGTTTGACACCACTACATCATTGTACAAGTGCAAACTTTATGCGATTGTGGAAGTTATCAAACATTGGTCAGAAGTCTAAAGCTTCCCTCAGGGATCACACTCAATCCCCTGACTCTGTCATCAGAGGTTAATATCAGTTTTAACACATAAAAAGAAAGCATACTGTGCCATTCAGAGGCAAAACCTTCTGTGAAACTCTTCAAGA
>OMNM01034126.1:0-12660 GCA_900302745.1 Parablennius parvicornis | reverse complement strand
AAAAAAAAAAAAGATACATGTACAGATACTTCTGTCATTTATAGGAAATTATTAAGTTGTATGCATTACTGAAACAAAGTATTTTACGTAAATAATATAATTTACGTAAAATACTTCTCAACGTGTCCTGGAAATGTAAAAGATACATGCGAAATCAATCGAAACTAGAAACACATGCATGCTCTGAACTGTTCCACCAAGCCTGTACAGAACTGTATTACTTACACTGCGCCCACCTACTCGAGTCCAACATTTATTGTAATATAATGTCCGCACAGAATGATATTAAAAAAAGCCCTGCTTCTTCTTCTCCTCTTTGAAGATAATCTGGGGTGCGTGGTAATAAAGGTTTGTTCACAAGCGGCTTCGCTTTTTACCTCAGGTGATTCAAAATGTCTCTTCTCTTTAATGTGTAAGTGGAAGGTGAAGTCAGGGTGTAAATAGAAAGGCTATGAATATATTTTCATGCAATCTTCAATCCTTAATTCCTTTACAAAGTGTGTCCATGGAGCATGCTTTGGTGACAATGGATGAACGCGCTGGCAGGAGGTTTAACCGTGTATGTAAATCAAAGCTTGCTTTTCGAGATGTTGAGGTGAATTTATACACCTCCACATTTTCCTGACTGAGTGCAGGATCCAGGCGACTGAAGCAGACAAAGCACAAGAACAAGTGTCCTTCTTTTGTTAAGTCTTGTTAAATGATGAAAAACCAAATGATTAAATCTTATAATATTATTTGACGCTGAATCACTTCTTCATGCACGTCATTTCATTTTCTCTCAATGTAGTAGAAATGAATGAATGCCATCACACTTGCTTTTCTTATGCCTGAGATGGTTCTCATTTCTCTTTTCTGTCTTGTTTATAGATGGGAAATGCCTCCGAAACATTTCTGCTCGTGTCCAGAATATCAAAAGACAATGACTTCCTCATGGGAACTCTCTACACCATTTTTGGTGAGTGTTTTTGGTCATTTCTCCCTTGATTTTTGCATTTTAGGATTCTGACTTCTGCCCTGTGGTCACCAAGGATGAAATAATGTTGAAGCTATGAAGTGAAATACAATCAATTTTATGATGAAACTAACCAGATTCATCAGCTCTTGACAAGCTGGATCTTCTCTGAGCAACTTGTGGTTTAATGTAACTTCCCTGAATAATAGGCTCAGAAAGCCCAGCTGTTGGGAATGGAAACACACGTATTATCTCGAAGAAGAGCAATCAGAGATTTCTGACATCCGCCAACATTGATGTGGACATACAAGGAAAGACATATTATCCGCATTGTAATTAAAATTTTTATCTGGATTCGGTTTCCATGAAACAATCTGAAGGTAATATCTTGCCAACTGATACGTGTATGAATAAAAATTTGGTGAATATCTGTCATGTACTTTTGACGTGATCCTCATTGGAGACCCCAGAAATTAAAATCCGGGTCCATAATCCAGATACAGATTTAGATCCGGATCAATTCCCAAATGTGATCGATTCTTCTATAATCTAATATCTATCTGTGGTGAAAATTTGGTGAAGATCCGTCAAGTGGTTTTGACGCAATTTGCTTAAGACAGTAAGAACTGATATCCGGATCCAGAATCCAGTTCCGGATTACTCCCAAAATATAATGGAGTCATCTGGGGGCTAAAATCAATCTCTGGTGAAAATTTGGTGAAGATCCATTCAGTAGTTTTGACGTAATCCTGATAACAGCAGACAGACAAATACACAATTATAAATAAACGCAGGTGATTTTATTACATCCTTGGCGGACATAATAACCGTGCAGCACTGACTGCTTTGACCTGCCAAAGCCTCACCCAAGATGACTTCTCCACCCTTTAAATGTTAAAGTTTATTAAAGAAGCAAAAGAAGTTCATTTTGGACACTGCCATCGTTATTGTTGATCTACTTTCAAATGAAAACAAACGCTTTGGGTACTTTTTGGAGCCCGTTTTCAGGACAACAGTGTTTGCAGCCACTCAAAACACCACTTTGTGAAAATGAATCCCATGCTGAAACCTTTCAAAAACACTTCTTGGTAGAAAAGACAATTAGTAGGGCAGCTTGTCTTCTAATTGGAGCTTCAATCCCCAACTCACTCTCTCAGTGTGTCTAAGTGCGCTGCCAGGATCCGGATGAGGGTGTGAAAACACGGCCCCGTCCTGGAATCCCTTCACTAGCTCCCTGTCCAACTCAGTATTAAGTATAAGGTCTCCCTCCTTGCCCACCAGAGCATCCATGGCCACACACAACCCCGTACCTCCAAGAACTCCGCCTGTACCCTCCGCTCTACAGCCCAAAACTCCCTCCAAATCCCCAGAACACACCTCCGGGTGATCGGGCCTTCCCCTCAGCTGCTCCAAGACTCTGGAACCCTGACAACCTGAGGGCCCAACAAACTACAGATGTTTTTAAGCAAAAACGAAAAACCCACCTTTTAAGAAAAAAAAAAAAAATGCCTTGTGTTTCATGTGTTCCTTTTAAACTTAAACTGTTTGTCTTCCTTGACCTACCTTTTCATTTGTTTTTTCTCTGTAGCACTTCATTGTCTAAATGTACAGTGCTTTATAAATAAAATGTGTTATTATTATTATTATCAGTAGTAGTAGTAGTAGTAGTAGTAGTATTAAAGTGATTTTTGGCAAGACTCTGAACCAGGAGTTGCTCCTAATTGTGTACAGACCATTGGTGTGAGTATGTGCATGAATGGGTGAATGTGAGGGGTTATATAAAGTCTGTCTATGCTGCTCAGGCAGTAAAATGTGCTTTATGAGTAGTCTATTTACGATGCCCACTAAGCACTCTCCTCACACAGCCTCTCACATCATCCTAGTGGGGGGCATCTAGAGCAGAATGGCTCGGTATGTTGGCATGCAGAGCATAAATATGCAGTTCATGAAAACATAATGTAGCACAGGGGTTTTTTGTGTGGTTTTTTTGCAGTATATATTTTAGAAATGTGGTTATTGCGATAATGATACATTTGAGTATTATTGAATCCTTCCGTTCTGTGTCCCAGGTGTGTTGTCAGTGCTGGGAAACGGGATCCTGCTGGTCGTGGCCTATAGAAAGAAGTCCTCCTTGAAGCCTGCAGAGTTCTTTGTGGTTAATCTGGCCATCAGTGACCTGGGAATGACCACAACCCTGTTTCCACTGGCAATTCCTTCCGCTTATGCTCATATGTAAGTGATCTGCAGTGATACATTATTCTTACTTTTTCCTCCTGGTTTTTTGTGTCTTCTGCACATTTAGTTTGTTATTCCAAAGAAGAAAAGATGACATTGAGATTTTTAAAGCGTGAACAGAAAGAGGTACCATACGGCATGTAGTTCTTCGATGTTGTTTTGTGCATAAAAATTTTTAAATATGCCTCCGTATAGATTGCATGCTGTAGAATTAAAACTATAAAAATTCATCAATTTGAAACATTTTGGGTGAATCTTTCTTTACTGTATCTCCATCATGCAGTGAAAGGAAACATTGATGATAAGCAATAAAGATTTCAATTTCCATCTGTCAGATGTTTGGTGCTTTATCTGCAGACCTTTGCAGATCTCTTGAGGATGTATTTGTGACAAATGTCAGGGGAGGGCAAGAAAATGGGTTACCTGTCCCATCTACGGGATGTAATTCACCACAAGGATTTCAGAAGGAATACCTCTAATATCAGTGTGTCAGCCACAAGCAAATCCTCTGGTTTTTTTTTCTCTCTCCATTCCAGGTGGTTGTTTAATAAGCCAATCTGTACTGCCTACGCCTTCTGTGGCGTTTTGTTTGGCCTGTGCAGCCTAACCAACCTCACCGTGCTCTCCTGTGTCTGCTGGCTCAAGGTCTGCTGCCCAAACTACGGTAACCCAACTTCAGATTTCCTGTCAATGAAACTGCTGTGAAAACAGTAACACATTTAAAAAATTGTAAACTTTTTTTTCTTTTAATTACTTACTGACCTTGGTTGTCATGGATTTTATGTGTGCGTGTACATAGTATTCTCAGGTACTGTCCATAGTCCAGAAAATACTGGATTGTTTGATGACGTGAGACAGAGTATGGCCAGATAGAATTTGATTGGATTTTATCACAAATACCTGGTTATTACTTCAACCCCATTTCCCATGGGGGTGAAGCGCCTCAACTGATTGTATTCTTACTCTACAACTCACATACACTGCACATGGTGTGGCAGCATTCAAAGGGATACAATTAATTACTGTTATTTATGAGGTTTGAATTCACCCATACTGATAGGGACATTGCATTTTGATTGCTGCTTTCCCTTGTAGGTAAAACTACATCGGAGCAGGGAGCCCATGAAATGCTGAGGCTTGCAGAAGAAGCTAGCAGCTTGGGGCTCATTACTAAGTAAAGAGGCCATGCATGCAATAATACCAGAGTTCAAGGCTGCACTACAACATATTTAAACAGTGCCAAATGTAAATAAGATGTTTACAAAGCCTTTTCATGTAATCTTTTTCTTTTTAATGTATTCCTCAGCAACACCTCATATGAGAGTAACTCATAAACCACCCAAATGGGATCATAAAGCCCCTTGGTTTCATGTTCATGAAACTCAAAACAAAGTTTTATTGTTAATTTTCAGCTAAAACTAGAACATTTAAGATATTTTGCTGTTTTGAGAGTTAAAATCAGTTCTGTTAGAAAGCCTGAGATAATACTGTAACAAAAATCTAAACTACAGCTGCAACTTTTAACTTTGAACTGTGTGTCTTCTCTCTGTATCTTTGCATTTACCATTTAGAAAACATGTACTGTACCTACTGCACTTGGATGTTGGAGAGCAAAAACCATTTTTAGAAGAAACTTGGTTTGTAATGCAGTATTTGAGTAAAATAAGTCTGTACTAATGTCACTCTTTTCTGAAAGATCTGAGTGAATCGAAGATCTGAGAAAGTGGAAGTGTCTCTAATGGATGCTTCTTTTTTTCAACTTTGGACTGAGCACAGCCATTATGGTGCCAACAATACAAAACACTTTGCCTTCAGTCAACTATCATGCTAAAGTGTGTAATCTCACCCATCAGTCCATTAGAGGACAGTGCTTGCCTAACAGTCATCCATTATTGGACACAAATATGTGAATGAGCTGCATTTATGCATATATTCAGACATTTCCGACACATTGAAGCTTTTCTTTTTCTTGACATTCCCTGATCGATGCCCAGATCATAAATCAGATGAAGAACTATTAAACTATTGGATAACACCCTCAGAACAACTAAAATGTATCTGTGTTTGAGTGTAGCAGAAGCTGTAGTTGTAACTTACAGATTCAGTTGCACTCAGTGAACATGAGGGGAAAAAATGCATTTATACTCATTCGATAGCTTCCTTTTCGAGGCATTCAAGGCTCAGTCTGCTTTTCCGAAACCATCCAAAGCCTCAAATTGTGTGGAGTGAGGTATAAACTAAGCTAAGTGTCCAATTACTTGCCTCTGAGAGGGCTTCAACCCCATCGGACACACTTCACTAGGCAGTGCTCACTTGCTCTTTGTTGGGTTCTGTTATCATGAAAAGTCACAGATTTCAAGTCATTAGCTAACAAAGACAGGGTGCTAGAACAAGTCTGTCCCCATTACAGCTGAGCAAAACTCCATCTGCTACTAAAAGCAGCATTTGAGTTGTTATTTGATACAAGGCATTAGATTGGAATGTTTTTTTTCCACAAATGACTCAACAATCAATTTAAATATAGTGTCAATGCAGCCAGACTCCACACCTGTCAGTGTTTTTGCTGTACCCTAGGACGGGCCCCCCGGCTCAGCCCTCTGTTGGGGTATCTATGGCCTTCTGTTTGTGTGACTTTGTGCTCAATTTCACCCACTTTACCACCCACATAAGATGGTCATTCATGATTAAATTCCTTCACAGTGCACAGAGAAAATAATAAAATCCTCCACGGTCAAAATCAAAAACAGAAGTTTGGTTCCATTGATCGAAGATTTAACCTGTGACTTTTGAACTGCTAGTATAGAGATGCCATGATAGCCGCTGTGAAGAGACATGACAGGGAAACTCTGACATTCTTCAAGCGAAAATAATAAATCTACCATGAGGACAATGAAATATGCTACACTGAAAATGGACAAGGTCACAAAAAAAATAAAAGAATCGTACATAGAAAACTGCAATATGCAAGGAAACTGGGAATACACAAACATTTTTTCAAGACATCAACCCAGTAATGAGCTTTATATGTTGTAGAGGGTCAATAACCGTTTTTGCAGCTGGAATTACTAAAGATTTTGCATAATTATGTTGGAAAAACCATTCATGAGCAGAACAAATGGTTGGGTTGATTTTTAATCAATTGTTCCAGTGAACATAGTTCATGATTGTGAGTGTAACTACTCCCATGTTAATGGTGTGAAAAGATGTAATTTAATGAGCAGAAGCGAGAAGAGCTCATTGCTTATCCCTGAACATTAACCGACTCTGCTGCATATGACTGAGTGAGGGAATATATTATTCACACTACTCATAAACCAAATTCACTGTCACATACATTTGTAGTTGACAATCTTTGTTTTACCAATCCCTATTAAATACAAGGTTGGTATGTTCAAAGATATTTCCATTCAGTATTTTTCTACATTTTAAAAGGGGCATGTGTTTTTTTTTTCCCCTTCACCAAAGACTCATCATTCCACATGAGTCTGCTCATTAAACAATCCTATTATATTTATTTTTCTTTCTATGAAAATGTGCTCATTTGTCACAGCACCAGTCAGCCATGATTCATAATTAATAAATCATAATTAATTCAGAATAATTGAGTATGCAATACAGAATGAATTGGCGTCAGCTGAAAACGACCGAACACCGTTTAACTCTCAAACCGTCGTCTTTGGTCTAATCTGCGAATGCTTGCACAGTTGTACTCTGTAGCGTTGATACTTCACACCAGGAATCTGCATCCTGGTGTGCAGTATCCAAGGATATCCCATTTGCACGCTTCACACACACCAGAGGGGTACACAGAGCCAAGGCACTCTGACACATACTGTATCAATCAGATTTATAGAGCTTCATAAACAAGATAAAACATGCCCTTGCAAAGTGCAATTACCATAATGGGGTCGCAGATTTGGTGGAAGAAATATAAACAATAGAAACTTCAGCTAAGAGAAGAAGAAGACTTGCAAGATGTAGTGCTTTTTTTTACTGACACACGTTGTTCTTTAATTCAAAGTCAGATGTGTTTTCAATAGGTTTAATGAATGCAATTAATAGGCCCACAGGACATTTTTAAACCTTTTCTCTTGTTTGTTTTCCACAAGAACCCAGACAACAATAATGCAAAGTTTAAAACTTGAGAAACCACACGCCTCAAAAAATAAGTATTTGAAATGCTAATGAGCACAAACAATTACACTTTTATGAGACTTCCCTGCAAGGCACTTTGTAGAAATGTGTTGTCCTGTTGCCTCTGAACTAGTTCATATACCGTAGCGGACTGCCCTTCCAGCTAACAGCAACACAGTTTCTCACAAATAAAACAGAAATCAACAAGGACAAGGAATCACTGACGATGAAACCAGAGTAACCATTGCAGATAACTCCACAATGAGCTACACCTTGAGCATCAAAATACAGAGAGCAAAGTGAACATTTCAGATCATCTGCAAAACCCACTAGTGTGAACATATGATCAGACCTTCATCTGAATGACAAGTATGAGCAATCAACTTGAACTGATAGCACAAACGATGTATCATTTAATTATCAACAGATTAGGTGAAGCAACAGGCTAATGACATGACCGAAAATCTACCAGTCTGAAACATATGATCAATAACTTCACATCACTGAGTGAACCTGTTCAATAGATTTGATGACTATCATTTTCAAAGATTTGATTACAGGTTTCTGACTTTGTTAATCAAAATTACAGGTAGCAAGAAAGTTCAGTACACACAGCACAGTGTGCCAAACATCCTGAGACTTCAGAAAGGGCTATCTGGAGAAAATCATTCATTGCAAAGGAAAAATAGCTGCAAGGCCCTGTCAGGCATCAGGTTTGATCCACAAACGTGCTGGGAAATGCTAATTGATTCAAATAAAGCTTCAAAAACAGATTACAGGACAATTTTCCAAACATTCAACTGCATCTGCAGCTTTTAGAAGAAAGACTAAGAATAATCACCTGTGAGTTTTCTATATGGGAGTATAAAGGTTTGTCTACTGTGACCTTAAATAACCCAACATCACTTTTCTGCTCATTTTTTTTCTCATCTTGACATCCTGGAGGTGGTGTGTGTGGTTTTGTGTGCCAACAGTATCGTTCTTTATCTCAGCTTTTGAGCTTCTTTCCAAAGCTCGGCCAAGAACAGTCTTTCTGTGATAATGTGATCTTTCTTCTAACCAGTTGTGACGCACACTCGGACCAATCACAGGTTGTTTTTTTTTTGTTTGTTTTGTTTTTTTTTACAAGCTTCAGTATTGTCTTCCTAAGAAAAATGGATGCTGGGCCATGCTACCGGCAAACATATGATAAGAACGGCATCTTTGTGTCACTAAGAATTTCTCTATTTCCAAAGAGCTTCTTTACAAATCCTGTTGAATAAAGGCTTTGTGCATTTTACTGAGACACAAGTTTAGAGTATTTATGATGCACTAAGAAATTTATAATTTAAAAAAGTTCTCGAAACACAAGACCTTTACAATGAAAAGGACTTAAACAACATCAAAGCGGCTCAGCATGCAAATCTAAAGCATTGGAAAAGTCCAGACTGCTCTCATCTGAGTGGTTTATGGGCAGACAGGCATTCATAGAATAGATACTTCAATCTGCAGTATAAAGAACGCACAGGAAGATTCTGCATCAAATAAAAGCCATCTGTAATGGCTAACTAGCCATCTTTTCCCAACATCACACAGTCCAGTGAGCCACAGGCCGTAATCACCCCCTACACTCCCCTCGAACTGTAAGAGGAGCTGACATTGAGCTAAAGAGGCTGTGTAGTGCCTTAGATAAGGCTGCATGTGCTCCCTCCCCAACTGAATGTAGCTTCTACCTAAAACAATTATAGCAAACGATGATGAAAGCTGTTAACAAGGATCCTCTCAATTACATCTGGCACAAGTGCAACAAGCCAGTGCTACACCATTCATTACCAGAGACTGCAATTATCCAATATTCCCCTTATTTCAAATTCTTTTTTTTTTTCTTCATCTATCCACTATACCATTTCTTTCAAATCAGTGTAGAGGTGCTGGAGGCAGTCCCAGCTGACACAGACCAAGACACTCACACATACTATCTCACCACCAACCAGACTTGATGCATGGACTTCTCACAGTGAAGGGACAGCGCCAACCATCACACCACTGTACAGCTATTTTGTTCAAATGAAAGTAAATGTAGATGGATTTCAATCTTTTTGAAGTATTGATTTGCTGTCTGTCAGCCAGAAAGATGAAAAATACAAATTTTACTGCTGCTCAAAACAGTCATAAATATGCATCCCATAAGTAAAATCTAAAAAAAAAGAGAGAATATATAACAGATCCTAAAATGACATGAAAACATATATTTACTCATTATGCTATCTACAAATATCTGAAGAACCAATAAAATGCTAAATGCTTGTGTTCTGGTTCACAAAGTCTAACAGAGGGAGACACCAGTGCAAACGAAATGCAATCTAGGAACAAAATACAGACTGCATGAAGGCTTTAATATTCTCATTGTAGTGCAATTGAAAAAAAACATCATTACCAGTCGTGACTGTAGTAAATGCGTGCAAAGATATCAGAGTCGGAAGCCTGCAGGGATACAGTGGTGCAAGTGTTTGTTATTTTCTTCCTACATGTGCGAGCCCTGAGCAAACATGCTGTGCTGCTACTCTCTTTACACGCAGAATAATGTTTGTGTGCGAGCTGCTGCCATGCCATGATGGACATAACTAAATTCACACATGCATTTCTGCTGTGTACTCTGTAATCCTATATCAGAAGCCACCTGAGGGTAAATGTACATTTTCTTGAAACGGCTGTTGACATGACTGTTTTGTCAATTTGCATCAATTCAAATCTGTCAAAACTACATGTTCACAGAGAGAGATTTTCCATTAAGATATCCATCATTTATTGGATGATTTCTCTCCACGTCCTACTACTTTTGTCTTCCTTTGATTCTCTCAGAAAACTTTGCTTTTCCTTCAGTGTGATCTCATCTTCCTCTCCCTCTTCAAATGCATTCAGGTAACAAGTTCTCGTACTGCCACGCCTGCCTGCTGGTTGCTTGCATCTGGTGCTACGCTGGGGTATTTGCTGTTGGTCCCCTGTCAGGCTGGGGGGAGTACGGGGCAGAGCCTTACGGTACAGCCTGCTGCATCAACTGGCATGCACCCAGTCAGAATTCAGCGGCTATGAGCTACATCATATGCCTCTTCTTCTTCTGCTACATCCTGCCGTGCACCGTAATCTTCCTGTCCTACACTTTTATCCTGCTGACTGTCCGGGGCTCTCGCCAGGCTGTGCAGCAGCACATGTCACCTCAGAACAAGATCACCAATGCTCATGCACTTATCGTTAAGGTAAACGCACAGGTTTGCAAGACACAGTTTAAGTAAATTGTTCATCTTTTGTATTGATGCTCATGTGGTTGTGTCGTGTCCCTTTCACAGCTTTCCGTGGCCGTTTGCATCGGTTTCCTGACTGCATGGAGTCCATATGCTATTGTGTCCATGTGGGCAGCGTTTGGTAACCCAACAACTGTGCCCCCCATGGCTTTCGCTCTCGCAGCTATCTTTGCCAAGTCCTCTACCCTTTACAACCCCATTGTCTACCTGGTCTTCAAGCCCAATTTCCGGAAGTTTCTATGTCGGGATGTGGCCCTGTGCAGAAGGACAATCTGTGGATTTGTGTGCCATGACAATCCTGCACAGAAGGGAACTTGCACCCAACCTCATCACAACGAGGAGTGCAACTCTACAAGGTTGTCTAACGGGCTGCCGGAGAACCACCGGACCTGCAAACACTGTCCTTGTCCTGAAACAGTCGCTGGTAACAGAGAAAACTTTGCAGACTACAGCCCCCAGCAGACTGCCAGAATACTGAAAGGATCTCAACACAGTGAGGTGGCTGTGAGTCAGCTCTCCAACGAGCTGCAGAGTGACTTCCTCTAGAGAGATACAGACAGCCAGGCGTTAAAAGCGGGTGACCAAAGTGAAGAGTAGAAGGAAAAGATGACAAGAAGGAAGATTATAAGAGACAAACTGCATGTTAGGGAAATGTTAAAAATGTACTTCGGAACAAACACTTAAAAATAAGTTAAAAAGATAAGTTTTCTTCAATTGAAATCTTGTTTCATGCCTCAAATATGTGATACTGCCAAAACACACAGGACTACATAGTTCATAGCCAATACGGGAGTATATGCAAGCCAAACAGTCCAGAGATGTGTACCAACAATAATTCATCAGGTTGAATTAATAAGCGTCAGTAACTATCTCATCACGATACGTGATCAACATCAAGCAAAACTGAGGAGCAACAATGCAAATGCACATTTACACTGTACTATGGAGGAACAAATACTGAAACTTTTGACTTTCTAAACTACCTTTGATGTGTTTATTACAAGTACTGTATGTGATGACTGGTGGGTGTTTATTTATGTAAGCCTCAAACTCAAGGACCACAGGGTTGCTGGTGGTGTCTCACAGGAAATCAGTGCGTTTTCCCCAGTGCTGGGAATACATTAAGCTTTCAGAGCCTCAATTGACATAAATATAGCTTCTCAACTTTTACATTTATCTATATGGTCAAGGCCCCCTTAGGAAGAAAGAAGTGGCCTGCTGAGGTCTCTGTTACCGTGAGTGAAAATTTACATTTTTCCCAGGGGGTGGGCAGGTGGTGGGGGCTTGTACTGATCAATCCACAGACAGGAGATGTCAATTTTGTCAATGTCTATTTTGTCTATTAACCCTTGTCCAGGGCTGAAGGAATAACTGAATTATAGACCACCAGGGGACAGGATTTAATGTAACTCTCATTGAGCGACATTCATTTCCTACACCCAACGTGTTTGGAAACTTTACGATCAGATAGTTTTTAAAGTCACTTCTATAGATGCTAATGTTTTAAATAGTATAGAACAGTTGTTGTATATTTCCATAATGTAAATGACTCCCAAATCACTCGCATTGATTTTATAACATGAAATCCAAAAACCGACTAAGTATGTGTATGAAATAGTAACTCAACAATTCAAATGAAATGTCATTATATTCAATGTCAAACAAAACAAAAAAAAAAACAACATCTTCTTGGAAACTTCAATATTGAACAGAGCCTAGCTTGTATTGACATGCCGGACAAGGTAAAAGAGAAGACGAGAGAGTTGTTTAGACAAACTGTGGTCTTTAGTTAATATGTGCAGTTGGGTCGTCATCTCATGCAAAAAGAGGCAGCTTATTTAAAAATAACAGTCTCATGATTTTAACTAGTTGTAACAAAACACAACAACATCCCCACAAGTGAAGCTCAGAAAGAACCAGTCAAATGATCAAGAGGGCACATACTTTAGCTAAATTGAAGGAATTTATCAAGCTAAAATATGGCCACCCCGAGGCTTTCCAAGAGGCTACATTTTTATTCTTTGTTTTAACAATTCACATATTTCTACAGTTAAC
>OMNM01034125.1:0-17423 GCA_900302745.1 Parablennius parvicornis | reverse complement strand
CAGGCAAGCCACTTAAGGAGCCTTTAAAAGCCATATGGGTAAGATGATTATCACTTTGATGTTAACACTTGATACATCGGTCCATTTACAGGATCGATCCCGAGAGATTAAGGCCTAAGGATAAATGGGCGGTAAAAACAGATGCAAAGTGTGTTGTGTCAAACATTTTACAATGTCAACAGATTTCGCTTCAGCTGTAGCGCTCTGCAACCTTTTCAGCACGTGTCATTCAGCTCAGACATGAGAGCATCCGCCCTGCGTGTATGAGAAACACATGCTGCCTGTTTTGCATGATGTATGAGAGATGCTTTGCCGAGTGCCAGAAAGAAAAAAAAAACAAAAAACACGCATTGCAAATGTGATAAGTATGTGTCAGTATCATTGACAAGGATTTCTAGATTCTTCTTTTCATAAATTACGCCCATACCACGAATGCACATGAGAGCATCCATAGCTCCGCCTTGTCTTCATTTTGACATGCCTCGTTCCAGATGTGCTCCGTTAAGTCTGTTAGCGTGGAGCTGGAGCACTCTCAACTGGGAGGAGCAGACCAGGAGACCAGTTTCAGCCCTAAATTGAGCCAAGAAGAACCAGGTGGACAAACAGAATCAGGCTCGGATGGTGAAGCTGGATCCAGGATGTCTGCGACTGTGGGAGTTGTTTGGAGAACTTCTCCTGTAAGGGGTGGTTTGGTTTCCCATGTTGCGGTTCTCTATTCTCCACTCTTTGCTAAAAGCTGCAAATGTTTCACAGGGCGTAGTGTTTACCCCCTGCTCCTCCTCCTCACTATGCACAGCCAACGAGAAACGGTTTCCTTTGAAGGGGACAGTCATCATTATTGTGTGTTAAGGGCAAAGCAAAGGGCTGAATCTGAGGAACAGTGCTGGTTAACCACACCTGCACACACGACACAATGACATTCCTCATCTTACTCAGATTACAGTCTTATGCTCATAAAACTGAGAAGTCAAGACATCAATAATGTATATAAACCAGACTGGGTTGAGTTTTTTTTTGTTTTGTTTTTTTTTTCAGAGTACTATAGCAATAACACAATTTCACAGACGACACTGTAATTTCCAAAAAGTCCCAGTTATAAAATTGCATTGGCAACCGTATTGTTTGTCTGACACACAAAGCTGCACCCTCATCATGTTATCAGCCTCACTGCTGGATGTGGCCGTTCACTCCTTCTATGACTGGAGTGAAACCACCTCTGCTGACACAACGGCTTCTCGTCCAGGAGCAAGCGTGACCTGATTCTGGTGACCTTTATGCAAACGCTCGCAACTCCAGTAGGTGCGAAAACTGCTCCTGTGGCAACAGCCGCGTAAACCTGGAACAAAACTCTGGAAAATATATTTATATATTCAAGAGATAATATAAATGTCTTTCTTAAACTCTGTTTACAATTCCAGTTTGTTAACCCACAGTGATCCATTCATCCATCCATTCATCTTCTATACCCGCTGACGGTTTTGAGGTGCTGGAGTTTATCCCCGGGCAAATGTTCTGTGCAGGTCGCCACAGCAATTAACCTTAAAGGCAAGTCAGCCAACTAAGAGAAAACCCACTGACACAGAGAACGTGCAAATCCCACCCAGAACAGCTTGAGAGGCCTGAATGGAACTGGTGGATTTTCCACTTGAGCTTCATTGTTCTTACTGGGAAAACCTGCATGTGTGCACATCAACAGGAGCTATGATCTCATCAAATTTCCGTTCCGACTATAAATGCCAGAGGAAGGAGTAGCAGTAAACAGTCAGTCATCACACTTCTCTATAATTTACCACAAATATATTGTGGTCATAACTTGTAATGACAGCAGACGCTGACCCGGCCTCTGTAAACTGTCATTCGAAACATTTGGGAGAAACTCACAAAATGAAAGTGGGCTGTGGAACAGCACACAGAGAAGCTGTTCTGAGAGGAATCTCAGACAGTGGGAGTTAGGACGAATGTTGGACATTATTCAATCTTGTAGTTGCATTTTGACATCTGGTTGTGGTTGATAGTTGTTTACTGGAGAAACACTGTGGTGCAACCGTCCTCTGGAAAACGTCTCAAATTTACTTGAAAAGATTCAAAGTTTAGTTACAAAAGCTACAATGTCACCGTAAATAAGTGATGCAAATGGCACGTAATGCTTGGGATCCTTTCAGTTCATCTGTAGTGACACTCAAAAGGTCTTTGTGTCAATATTTATGATAATGTAAACCCGACATTTACCAGAAAATACTACCTAGACAACATTTCACATGAAAACCTGGATAAATACTTGTTTAGTTTAATTTAGTTTAGTTTAGTTTAGTTTAGTTTAGTTTAGTTTATTTGTTTATTTGTTTATTTGTCAGGAACCATGTACAAAATACATTAATCTTAAAGAAAAGATGCTTTGTACCAGATTCAGCTGTTGCAAGTTTCCATCTAGATCCCCATGCCGGAACACAACATTACAATACACGTCACAAATATAGCCTACAGTAGCATTAGTAACACTAGTATTACATTATTAACATCAGCAATGTATTAATAGTGTTACTAATGCTTCTTAAGAATCACCTATTGTATCATAAGTCCAATCCCTACACTTGATTCATCCAAGTTATATACCCCAAGTTACGGGTGGGAGGAGCCTGTCGCGGTGAAAAGAAACACAACACAACTTTTCAGTGTTAGGCTTGCAATGCAGAAACTGTTATAAATAACCTGCGAATACCAATTCTAAAGTTCTGTGAAATCTCCTTCACTTCAGTATATAGTTTAATTCCTTATACGTTAAAAACATGTTTGTTACTTTGTTACTGAGATTTCATTTGATTAAAAGGGACACGACCCAGTTTTGCTGGCGTTACCTTTCATCTTAGCTTAAAATTGTCTTCTGTCCGTCTGAGGTTCACAAAACTACACCAGGGTATGATAACGTTGGTTTTGTTGTGTACTGAATTCCAACATGCTGAGGTCAGACGGACAGTGTGGAGACATTCATGTGAAAATATACTCTAATAATGGTTCTTTGATAGTTATTTGACATAGATCAAAGAGATAAATGAATAATTAGTCTATCGATGTAAAACCTAAACTGGAGATGATTGATAGGAATGTTTAAAGAGAGAAGAGAAATGACCAGCAGAGTACATTTTACTTATAATTTCAAATACATTTTAGTCTTTACTCGTTTATTTGAAAAAGGAAAGTTACAATGGTATTTATAACTTTTTTTTTCTCCAAGTATCTGTATTTTGCATGTTTTTGAGGGAAAAAAAAAAAAAAGCCTCTTCAAGGTCCCAACTTATGTCAAGAATGTAGGCCAGCCAAATCATCATGCAGACGGAGCAGAACTGACCCCCAATCCAACTTCACAATCCAAGAATAATGACGACTAAGGGATTTTTGGAAACCTCTCCTTCTCGAAGGAAACCAGGCCAGGTTGCACACTCCACAATCCCCCTGAGGAATGCTGTGACCCGTGGAGTAACTCCACTGTGGTTGATGGGTGTGTAGTGGAGGGGGGGGGGAGTCAAATCTGCTCACGTCAAACATGTGCGGGTCAAAAACATTTCCCTTTGACACCAGAAATGGAGCGTGATGAAATTTCAATCTCAGCACTATTTTATAATGAAAACAAATGCTTCTAAACCAAGAAATCAATGTGCTTAACTCTGCACATACATTACAAAGAGGACGTTTCACTGCAGGTCAGCAGAAAGAGCAAAAAAAAAAAAAAAAAAAAAGAAGAGAGAAATGTGTTCTTGGTAATTTATGGTAATTGCTTCCCAGAGGAACAGTTATGAATTATGTTTTAGTGCACTGAAGAGGCTTTAAACATTAGCAGTGAGTGCATTTTTGGATGTCCATTTGGTGATAAAAATACTCCAACTTTGAAAGTCAAACAGCAAAGCCTGTTTATGAGGATTTTCCTTTTTTAATTTTATTTCCAAGGACACTGTTAAAAAAAAAATGCTCTTTGTTCTGTGACCTTACTTAGACTTTCATGCTGAATTAATGATGATCAGATGAGCTCATGGTCACACTTGTTGGGTCATAAAAATGCTTTTTTTTTTTTTTTCTTTGTATTTCAGTCCAATTCTTCCGAAGATAAAACATGCAATTGTGCTCCAGAGTTTGGGAAAAAACCAGTAGGAGTCCGGAGGCACAAACACACAAAGAAAAGCTCAGTTGTGGTCTGGACTGAAGGCAAACATTTGCATGCTGACATAGGTGCAGATATTTCTCCACATTCCAAGCATTAAAGAATGTCATGGTACAGTAAATACAGTATCTGTCTGCTTGGAACTTTCCAGTTTCTGTTGGGAAATGCAACGGTGCAGAATAGTTCATTATCTCAACCTGTCTTGTGCAGTAAGTTGTTAAACCAGGCTGACGTCAACTGCGTTGTGTTTGTGATGGAGTTGCAATGGGAGTTGGTGTCTAAAAAGAAGACTTTTTAAAAAAGTGCAAGCTATCTCACTTTGTGGTTGAAGTTAGTTTTATTAGTCTTTTAAAGCAACTCCATTCTATTATATTTTTTGATAATGTGCTTTAATCTAATCACCTACCACATCCATGTATAGGAATAAATAAAACACACTATTCCCAGCTGTTTTGTGTGGACAGCTGCAGACTGTTGTTCTTCACGGATTAGTGTGGCCAGACAAACACACCCAGCAGCAGGGACCTATGGACAAGACTAATGTTTACAGAGAGGGGAGAGAAGCTCTTTTTCAATCAGGGCAGAATTTTCCTGACTATTAACAGGAGACCAGAGAACAAAGGGTTTCCTATAGCCAGTCCACCAGAGCCACAGCCCTGCAGAGTGCAGTCAGACAGAGAGGTTATCAGAGAGGGGCCACAGACAGCCTTTTACAAGAGAAGTGCACGATAAGGTATTCACCCATTTAGAATTAAACCCTCTTACTGGACCGTTTAAGCTACTTAGACGGTTGGCCTCTTTCTCCGCTGAACAAACAAGGCTCAAGTCGTTCAAACAGTCGCAAAGTAAACAGAATAGGGAACTGCAGGTATTTCACTGGACTCCACTGGATCAAATATCCTGAAGACTTTGCTCCAAGCTGCATTTTGACTGAGGTCATGTTTTTTCCTCCATCTGCTGACTGGATTTCCCCCATTTCCCCCCTTTTCTAAGCAGGCATCCTAAATGAGACCTTTCACTAAGCATGCCGTAGGGCAACAGCTGAACAGAAAGATGTGACCTGAAGGTCAAACTCTCGACAATGAGTGTGAGAAGGCAACCCAGTGAAACCACGTTAAAACTATATTGACTAGAAAATGCAACGCCACAGGGCTTTGGAGCTTCTTCCTGTAACTTTGTTGGATTAAATCTCTAAAAGTATGTCAGTATTCTTCTAAAGTGACATACCTGCAGGTCGAAGAATTTGCTGTATCTCCTGTAGATGACATGGGAAGTGGAGTCTGAGTAAGTGACGTTGATGAGGTACACCTATTAAGAGAAGCACAAACAAAAGAGACCTATTAAGAACAAAGTAACTTTGGCAAAGACATAACGGCACCACTTTAACCATACAAACTTCACTTTAAGAGGTTTTCAAAGGTTAAAGGTCAAACATACTCATTATGTTAATCAGGCAGCATCGGTCACACATCAGAAAAGCATTAGGGGATCATTGAGAAATGCCAATAGAGTTCAAGTAATTTGTCGTTGTAGCCATTGATAAGTATTAGGTTGTGCACTCAATTTGAGTGAATAGAGACAAATACACTTCCTTGGCCTTTCTTTGTTGGCTTCTCACAACCTTTTGATTTTTCCTGTTTTAACACTTTGCTTTTTACAGCGTCAGATTTTTCTATTTTACTTTCAGTGTGGGTATCTGTATTCACCATTTAGGAAAATAAATAGATGCTCCCATTGTGTCGACAAGTTCAAGCTGCTCTCTAACCACAATAATAACAAGGAACTAGTGCGGATTCTTTCTACTGGAACCCACATGGGACTATTATTTCCTTGGCACACACAAGTCATCAATGGAATGAAATGCTGTCTGTGGAAGTTTTCCAAAATAAATCCCCCACTTACCGTGACATTATAGACCTCATAAACATCTGTGTACACTCTCCAGTTGTGGAAACAGATAGTTGCAGCTACCATGTATCACTCTTAGGCATGGCACAGTTTGCATGCAAAAGTACCAGTCACCAGTTTGAAATGCAGCCTTGATTGTGCAAACAGTTTATTATAGAAAACGTGTGCAGGGAAGCTGAACGAGTTGCGGTGAGGCAGAGATGGCCTGTCCAAAAAGCTGAAGTGAGGGTACCTGAGGTCAAGATGCAGGCCAGAGGAAACATACATGGCATTCAGAGTTTGAACAAGACAACATCCCCTCCATTCATCAATGTTTTATGACTTCTTCATCCGACCTAAGGTCACAGAGGGAGGCATGAGTAAACTCCAGCAAGCAATGTGCGAGGCAGAGTACACCCGAGATATAATTCATCACATGAAGACCAACAGCCACACACATTTACACCTAATGCCTAAAGACACCAGCCTAAGAAGTCTTTGGATCGTGGAAGGAAGCCAGTGAAGTATTGAATATGGACCCCCCTCTGGAATATTGACCCCCACATACAAAAATGTGCTTATAATAAAAGCTTTACACTAGAAAATTGATCATTGCAAATATGTCTAATATAATTGTATTTATAAACATTATATTGTATTATTATGAAATTAAGCGTTTACCATCATAAACCCTCTCGTGCATTGAAGAAAACCTCAAATAGAAAAACACAAAGCTCAGAATCAAATCAAATATTGTGAGGCAAGATTTCCAACCATGCATCCCTCAATTAATCCTAAACCACAAATACTATATATATTGTGAAATTAGGAGATCATCAGAAATGTTTCAGTGTGTGGATGTGACAGGCGCATAATCAGGTATTTGTGAATTAAACTGAAGGGCTGCCCTGAAATCTCACTTGTGCAGAAGCAATCCCCCCTCAGGAAATGTATGTTAAAGCCTTTCCAAATACTTTCTGACTCCCGGGCTATAAGTTTCTGGAATGAAGTCACACTCGAACGATAGGGACAAAAGACAAAGGGCTGCTTCTTTCCTCTCTCGAACCGGACAAGCATTTCCACTTGCTTAGCTTTTTTTTTTTCTTCTTCCGCGTTCTTCCCTTGTGGGGACTTCCCAGTCAAACCTCACCTCCGGCTCTAGTCCCAAGAGGGAAAGTGTGTGTTCTCGGTCTAGTGGCCCCTAAGCAGAAGATGGATGAGGCAATTGATCCTGGAGCTCTCTTTAATTAATCCAATGGAAGCTGATGGACTAATTGATTTTTGCGATCCCACTGAGACACACATGTCTCAAGGCTCATCAGATTTGGTTACTCAAGTCAGTTTAATGCAAACTATTAATATGTCAGGGACGTTTTTTTTTTTTCTTTTGTAGTTTATCATCCAAAAAACTGCAGGAAACTTTAATAAACACCTCAAAGTTTTAAGTTCATTGTTTGGTTTGTCTTTGGACTTTGTGTTACTTTTTCCTTTACAGGGGTCAGACTTATCACCAACTTTGAAAAAAAGAGGCTTATTTCAAGGATGTAAGATACAAGGTCAAAACTCCCAAGCTGTTGGTTCAAATCCACTTTTGGTATTTAAACTTGCATTTTAAATGTAGGAACTTTTCTCAGGCACCAGGAGTCATCAAGGGAACTTTGATTGTTTCAACACCTTAAGCAGCGTCTAAATTTAGTCTAGACTTTAGTCAGAAGGGTGGGTCAGAATCTGTAGGGGTGGGTTCCGCAGTGCTTTATCAGTGCAGTGCTTTAATAAAACCTTTATCACCATTCACTATTTTTATAATAAAGCACAATAAAAAAAAAAAAACAAGTTCAACTTCTTCAGTTGGTGTAAGTCTTGACACCACTCTATTTTAAACGGATGTGGCTGGTGCTATCTAAATAAATTATGTGAATTAAAAAAAAGTTATTCTCCAAGAAATAGTGATGGTGGGAGCTGGCATTCGAGTGCTTTTGCTGTGAGACTGTTAGGGGTTGAAAGAGTACTCAAAATGTGTCTTCAAATAAAAAGCCTCTTATGTTGCTTTAATTGTACCCATATACAAATAAATCAGGTGGTTTTCACCTACTGTCTTTAACTGACCTAAAAGCTCTAACCCTGAAACATCTAAAGATCCATAACACACCTTGAGCGAAAAGATGCCTGCCCTCTTTATCATCTTTGATAACAGCCATCATGCTTTCATCTTTCACCTCTGGCTTGGTTCCATCATCCCTCAATTCTTAAGAAACCCAGTTCTGAGCCCTACAAACTCTGTCCTATTTTCAAGCTATCATTTTCTTCCTTTCCACAAAAAAAAATATTTAATCTGAAATTCACTCCCACCTTGCCAACAATAATCTATATGAACAGTTTAAGTCAGGTTTCTGTCGTCATCAAAGCAAAGAAACAACCCTTATCAAACTCATCAACAACTTCCTGATTGCAGAATCTGCAATTGCAATTGCAGAATCTGGACTTTTATAGATCCTCATGCAGCCTCCATTGTCTAATACGGTGTTCCCCAAGGCTCTGTCCTGGGTCCTATCCTCATTAAATATCTCCTTTGCTAGTTAGCAATACTTTCTGTCATTACAGGCCTGCTCCAAACCTCTGGATGTTTTGAGATTATTTCTGGTTTTGTTTTGCTATTTTACTTGTTTTTAACATTAATATTTATTATGTACATCCCTTGAGTGTCTTGAAGGGCACTTATAAATAATATGTTATTGTTGTTGTTATCATTATTGTTATTAAAACTGGTTTGAGAACTAACATTTCTGGCAGGAGTACATGGTACATGACTACATAATTACAAGTTCATGCTTAATTTGTTACTTCCACCTCTGTCTGCACAACATTGCCTGCAATAACTAGACAGATCGTGACCCACTCTTTTCTCATGTCCTGCTGTGGGAGTTCCCAGGGCAGGAATTAAACGCCTACAACACGCTGTCAGCAACAAAAAGCCTTATAACTTTCTTGAAAGGTCCTGCCGTGTCTGTGTCAGAAATCTATAGAAATCTGTACTACTTAACAGTCTCCGAAAATAGTTGATAAATGAAACTTTTTTTTTTTTTGATCTTGTGAAACTATCTCAGCTGGACTGCCAATCAATTCTGTAGGAAAACTCACTAGAGAGATTCCCACGCTTTTTCTTGTTGTTCATATAGAGGTTTGATTACACATTTGATGTTGGTTATGTAAGGTAAGGATAGTACTAAGTGAAACTAAGTCGACAATCAAAGTCACCATTAAACTCTCAGTATGTCATTATGTTTTTTTGTTTTTTTTAACCCTTTCAAGCATAGCTGCACATTGTGCACATGCTGCTTTTGTGATAATGTCATTTATGGGAGAGGTATTGTCCTATTTTACATGAGATAGTGAAACAGTTTAGATAACCAGATGGAACATGACAGTTACATTAGTCACGAAACAGGATATGTTGAAAATCCCAAGAACGGTGTAAGATCACAGAAAGGCGTCACCACAAGTTGTGGAACCGGTAGAAAGTCTGTTAACATCAGAAGGTAAGAAGGTCACGTGACCTCACCTACAACTGAAATTCAATCATAGGAGCTGTGTGTAGGTGTCAGACACATAACCAACATCTCCCGGGCTCTGCTTGGTGAACGGCAAACTGACAATCACACATGTCAACATATCAAGATGTTCAGGTAAATATTGCCAATTTCATAACTATTTCCACTGAGTGCTTGTGTGAGTCTAAATCTTATTCACTTGCTTTGCCTGTCATGTTCAAAGAGTTCAAGTGAACACGTTATTTGATTTTTTTTATGTTTCATGTCATTACGTTATCAGAAATTGTTATTAAAGAGTTTAAATATCAACAAAAAACATCAATGGTTTTTGACAAGCGATGTACAAAGAAATCAGGAAATTAAAAGTCATGCCTGTAAAAAATTTAACCCCAATATTTTCCTTCCTCTTGAAAATATTTGCAGAACAACAGAACTATAGGTGCATGCTTTGTCGCATTTTTTAAACAGTTTTGGTCTCATGAAGTGTTACATTTAAAATTGTTGAAATGTTTTCCATAAAATGTGACCTGATAACAGGAAACCATTCCCGTTATCATGATGGGTGAGATTTCCTCCAGGTGAACAAATCCACTACAGTAAGTAATTAGTTTAATAACAAGGTATAGGTAATGTTAATGCAAAAAAGCAAAAACCTAAACAAGATCCACTTCAGCTAAGAAGAAAGTACACATTCACCTTGTTGGCACGTATCACCTATTGTTCAGGTGGAGTCTGACAAAATATGCGTAGAACTTCTCTCATTATTCAGGCTTTTACCTGCTGAACTAGCTTGGTCACTCAACAAGGAAACATCCATTCACAGCCCTCATTCACATACAGAACTTACTTTAATGATCTATAATTTATTTTTGTCAGTGTCAGTTACATAATTTGTATTGGTAGTTATGGATAATAACCTCCACCAAGGAGGTTATGTTTTTGTCAGGGTTTATCTGTTCGTTTGTGTGTTTGTCAGCAGGATTATGCAAAAACTCCTGACAGGAGCTTCCTAAAAACAATTCAATAGATGTGTCTTGACTCAACTTGGAATCCATTAAATTTTGAGAGTGATCCGGATAACCGTCTGGATACAAACAAAATAACAAAGATCCTGTTTTACAGTTTACTTATCATTGAGCCGTTTAAAAAAAAAAAAAAAAATCATATCTCTTGGAGATCATATCTGATTGACTTGTAAAAATTCAGTGATCTGTAGGATGGTCATATCTAGTAGGGTTTAAAATTGAATCCGGATATATATATATATATATATATATATATAGAATGAAGTGATCGCTGCAAAGGCAAAACTCATTTAAAAAAATTTTTAAAAAGCAGCTTGACGGACTAGCTTTCACATCAAGCCCTGTGAGCACTAATATTACAGTGTTTCAAACTTGTCCCCAAGACCTTTACTGAATTGAAATCTTATGACATGATTCAAGCCATCCTTGTCTAATCAGTATAATGCATTTAAAACAAATAGCTCAATTTGCTCATATTTGATCTAATTTGCTACATCAATATTCCAGATGTTTGTTTAAAAAAGATGTTCTTTTCCCACAGAGTTTCAAGGACCTTAAACTTTGCAGCCAGGACTTTCATACTGTTGGGAGGCCTTTTCATGGTTGCATATCTCTACACAGACTATAATGGAGAAAAAACTACCAATCGCACAGAAGTGGTCGAGATACAAAACAGATCCTCCATAATCTCATATCCAAGATGTCAACGAAACATGTCTGCTGCTGAAATTCCAGGCTTCAGCTTTCTTTCTCGTCAAACTCAAGACTTTCTGTACTATCGTCACTGCCGCCACTTTCCCATGATACTGGACCTTCCTGACAAGTGTGGAGGAGATAACCCCGAAGACGTCTTCCTCCTGCTCATCATTAAAAGCCCGCTGACAAACTATGAACGCAGAGAGGTGCTACGGAAGACCTGGGCTAAAGAGAAGTTACACAAGGGCATGTGGATCCGCAGGGTCTTCCTCTCCGGGACGCTGAGTGATGGCCCGCACAAAGAGAGAATGAACAAACTCCTGGAAGTGGAGCACCGGGAACACAAGGACATCCTCCAATGGGACTTCCAGGAATCCTTTTTCAACCTCACGTTGAAGCAGATACTTTTCCTCGAATGGATGGAAAGTAACTGCAACCACGCTCGCTTTATGCTGAACGGCGACGACGACGTCCTGGCCAACACGGACAACATGATTGAATATCTCGAAGGCCTCGGCGACTATGACGGAAGGATGCACCTCTTTACAGGCCACCTGATCACCAACGCCAGCCCCATCAGATGGTCAATCAGCAAGTATTACATTCCTGTTCAGGTGTACGAGCCCAACTTTTACCCTCCCTACTGTGGCGGTGGAGGCTACCTCCTCTCTGGTTATACTGCTTTAGCCATATACCAAACGTCTGAATTAATCCCTCTTCTTCCCATTGACGATGTGTACATGGCGATGTGCTTAGCCAAAGCAAACCTCAAACCCTCCTCTCATAGCGGTGTGAAAACACTAGGTTTAGGCAGGACGGTTGACAAAGTGCAATATGACCCTTGTATAATGAAAGAACTCCTCTTGGTACACGATTTCTCTCCAGCGGATATTTATTTAATGTGGCATCAGTTGCATGAACCCAGTCTGACATGTGGTCAACTCACAGAGTTTTATTAGAGCAATAAAACAAGAACAAAGAATCGTGCTGTATGGCTTTTAGATCTTAACACTTATGGAAATTGTGCCAGGGTAAATTGTAATGACAATTAATTATAAAAAAAAAAAAAAAATCCCCAAAATGTTTACATAAAGTTTTAACTCTCCTATGTGCATTTTATGAAAGGATTATTTTCTATATCTGTATGATATTTCAGTGTTCACCAGTCCCGGAAGGGCGTGCAGCCTGTTTGTCAAAGTGTAAAATCCATCAGAAAAGCAGGTCTGCATCCACTCCAAAAGTGCTGCAATTTAATTGGATTTCCAGTCAAATCTGCAAGCAGCACAGACAAAAACATCTGAATGGACCAAACATGGAACATCACCAGCTTCAGGCACCACCTCTCTCCTGCAAATCATCACTGATATGAACAAGAAGCAGCATGTAGCAGTTGTGAACTATTTGAATGGCGAGCATCTTTAAATGCTGGCACCATATTAAACTGTTGGATGGAGTTGTCATTCCATCACAGAGGATGTTCCTTTTAATAGAGAACAAAGAGGCAGCTTTCATTAGTGTTTAGGATAAAAATGACAGAAGAAAATCCCAATCAAATACAGTTTGTCGATTCAAACTATAGAAGAAATCTATAATGAAAAAGTCTCTTTTTGCAGTACCATTTTGTTTAAACCTGAGTGATGATGAGAGAATGTATTTTCTATTATTTTATTTTTTTAAGAAAAAGGTCAGCAAAACAGATAAAGTCAAAGACTGAGCCACATAGACCAATGGTCTGCATCCTTAATGACTGAAAGAGCAATTTTTAACATTTTGTTGCACCTAATAAAATGTGTCTGCAGCCACAAAACATTTCTAATTATCCAAAATGAAATGATTGCATTTTTAACTTTTGTAGTAATTTTTAGATATATTCTTTTTTTCTTTTACTTTTCTGGCTATTGTCTGTGTGTTTCCTAAAGAGCGGCTTGAGGTTAGCAGGCAATTTTGTTGTTTTTATTCCGCTTTTTTTCTTTATTTTTTTTTTCTTCATTATCATTTTTCCATTTCTTCTTTCTTCAGTTTTTTCCTTTCTTTTCCTTTTTTTCTTCTTTTTTTCCTTTCCCTTTTTTTCCATTCTACTCATTTTTTGTTTTGTCCTGAAAAGAAAAGCTGTACAAGCAATTATTTTAGTTTGACTGGTTTTCCTGTCCGAAATAATTATTTTGTAGTTGTGTTTATTTATATCGTTTTTCAGCTTTTCCGGCAGGCTGTTTTAGCTGTTTTTACCATAGTTGTCTGTTTTGAGCGTATAGATTATGCCATTTTTGAAAATCACTGTGGTGTGCAAATAAAATCAAAATTAAATCAAAATGTTTATATACAAATAAGCGTCTGGGAGCTTCAGGGAGCAGCTAAAGGGGGGGCTGAAGAGCCACAGATTTCAGAACCCTGATGATGAATAAGACTTATTGCTTGATGAAGACACATAATCCAGTTTTATAAGACTATCTTGTCCTGTAGAACTTGGAGAAGCAATAGAAAAATATTTATTCCAAACAAAGCTTTTATTGCTGATTTTACAAACGTGTAGCAGCATGTTAATACACGTATCTCACAGCCCCTGCATTCTGACATTCTGGTGTGAGCACATGCACTTCACTTCACTGCTGCATTGTAAACTGCAGCCTATAAGTTTGTTTACTTTTTTCTCTCTGTCAGGACTCATCCTGCAACACAAAGACGTGGCTATTCAGCTGGCTGACATGGGAGGATTACACTATTTTCTAAACAACCCCAGTGTTGACATATTGGCATCACAAACATGATGATGATTGGCAGATGTTTATGTGTATTGTAGAATCCAAATACCTACTTTAGAGTAGTAACAGCAAAGAGTGATGTCAATAGTTTGGTGGATTTGTAAGACAATGATCGACAACACACACTTCAATTAGAAACGGACCGGGTGGTGGCGCCATGTGGACTCTTAAGCCCTATAAACTGTAAATTAAAGCGACTGGTATTCACAAATAAACAAGTGGCAGTAAAACCAAACGACTCTGCTCTGTGGCTTTAAGACCGTCTAAACACACAATAATAAAGGAGTCTCCATATTTGAAGTTGGCTCTGCACCATTCGGGACAACAGAGGAAGGGAAAAGGGGGGGGGGGCAAACTTACATAGTGTTTGGAGGGATTTCTTCTCTTCTGCACGTCCACAACATTCACATCAAAAACTGTGCGAAACTGCATGTTGACAAACGGAAATTAATCGCTCCCCCCAAAAAAAAATCTCCTCTACAAAGAACGAGCTGCGCCCATGAAAAAGAACAGAAGATGATTTCCTCAAGTTCTGGGAAAACGACTCAGGCTGTGGGAGCATCCATAAAGTGACGGTAACGGGCGGTCTCGGAGCTTCTGACCTCCTTGTGAAACATGACAAGGCAGTAAAAGTGTGTTTTAATCAGACTTCTCCTCCCTCCAGAGGGGCTGCGCTCTGCGGCTGCATGGAGGGGGCCGAGCCGAGCCGAGAAGAGCCGAGTATAGCCGAGAAGAGCCGAGCCCATAGCCCACTGCACAAACCACGTATGCGCACAGCATCAACAGTTTTGGTGCTAATAAAACACGCAACTTTGTCTTTATAAACTGTAGATGGAGAGAAAAGTTGCATTGTGGTGTGAAAATGTGCAAAAAAAAAAAGGTTTAGTGTTATTTATCGTCATGTACTTGCATGTGAGTCTTCTACTTTTGGAACAAGCGTTCCACCTTTTCACATTCATCTTTCACCTCAGACAGCACTTGAAACACAGCATGTAATAACCACTTCTGTTCCTCCTAGTGGAAGAAAAGGCTTCGAGATAAAAGAAAAAGAAAAGAAAAAGAAATGTGTTGCATTTTGTTCCTTCTAGATCCAGAAATATCTATTTGATTTTCATTGTGTGTGTGTGTGCGTGTGCGTGTGCGTGTGTGTGTGTGTCAGCATTCACTAATTATCAGAGGAGGTTACTGTATATCTACAGTATGTATGAGAAAGGATGTTCTGGGTGAAGTTGTCAGATGAGACTAGTGTTGGTAACTTAGGTCATGGCGGTTATTGCTCTGAGGAAGGAGGACGCAGAAAACAGAGGAGAGCAATTCCAAGAAGACTATCTGTTGTGGCAACTAAAGGAAAGATTTACAATGAGAATTTTAAAGCTTATATTCTTCAACCTTTGAATAGCAGCCTGTCACATATGCCAAATTATTTAGAGAACATTTAACTCAAACAAATGCACCAAAACAATTCATATAAACTCTAAATTCAATTCAACTAAGAAAAAGAAAAAAAACAGTGAGAAGGCATTGAACATCATAATTTGTATTAGATTGTAATATGTTGAGGACACATACATAACAAACAAGAGTCTCACAAAAATTTGCATTTATCTTTTAATCACCATCGACTTATTATCCATCGTATGATAAGATTAAACATATTTAACACTTGTGGCATTGTGTTCTGAAAGCATTGTTTTGTTTTATTTCTGGAGGATCAGAATAATGTAGAAGTTGATTGATGGTTAAATGACTTGGGTAAGGTTGAGCAACAAAACCTTTGTTACTGTCCAGCGAAGACGAAAAGACAGCAGCCTTCAGCTTTGTGGTGCCGCATCATTCAGTTTCCGGCTTTACTCAATAAACTGGTTTTTATCATAACAATCAAATTTCCTCTTCAAAATGTTTATATGTGCTTGCTCACTTCACTTGTTTACTTTCCTTCTGCACATGCCTGCATTTTAAAGTTTTTTTTTTAAGTCTAAAATTTGAAAACCTTTAGGTTTACATATCCTCAGAAAAAGATCACAGTATTGCAACACAAAAATAAAATCTTGTCTGATAAGATCCTACTGTGAGACTGTAGCATGTTTAATTTAATATGAGAATGAGAGAACTACAGTCAGTGCATGATTTCTGTCCATGTAAATATATTGGAATAAACTTGCATGACACCAATCTGAAGTCTGGTTTTCATATAAGAATGTAATTACACAAATCTTGCAGGCAAATAGGGAAACACATTATATTTTAAGTTCAGACAGACAGCCTACAAACTTGCATTGTGTATTTGTGTATTGTAGCTTTACAGAGGTGTTCATGCTGATGCCACAGTGTTCCGGTGATGGACTAACAAACACACATCCTGAGTCTCAGTTGTCATTTCAAATAATGTTTCTATAAACCTACTGGTTAATGTGACAAGAAAAATAAAGTATGGTTAAAAAAAAAAACGTGTCTTTTTGTTCTTGGAGGAATAATAGTCACCATTCAACCTCATTTTGTAAAGTCTGCTTTATTTGAAATGACAACAGCTCAAGAAACTGTTGAGTTAAACCACCTCTCTCCCTCAATGTTCCCTGTCAGTATATGAAACGAACATAAAGTATCTCCCCTTGTGTTCATGGTATTTAAAAAGCTCACACACCATTCACAGACATAACAATGCGTTCATGGACAGATGACGTGATTGTGATTACGCTATATCTCTGAATATCAGCACAGTTGTGGTTTGGTTATAAGAACAAAGCCACAGGCTGAGTGTCGACTATAATTGCAGTCCTGCTGGTAATTAGTACAACAGTACAGCCTTCAGTGTGATATTGCTCTTATCAAAGGGATGGGCAATACAACATTTAATAGCTGGAATGAAAAGGTATGGTTGATCATGCATCTTTACAACCACTTTAATCCGACTTCTTTTTTTTTAAATTCCAGTTTTGACCACTACACTGTGACATTATGGCAGAAAAACAGACACAATTCACAAAGGAAGAGACAGACATACTTTTCCTGCTGGAATCTTTATTGATTTATTATTGATTTGTTGACAAGGCAAGTGAAAAGGAGACAAATAAAACGCTATCATTGCAGAGAAAGCAACAATTAAAGAAATAAGTAAGTGTACTGTGCAGTGTGTGCATGTGTGTGTAGGTTTGTCAGCCTTTGGCTGGCAGGTGAACACATAACAGAGATAAACACACGTCTAACCTAGAGGAGGAACCAGCAAAGGAAGCAGCCCCCACATGAGGGAAAATCTATAAACACTCAGGGGACAGGAAGACCCCAGGCCGGAACCTCACCTACCAGAGGTTTGCCTCGACCACCTGATATCCCTGCCCCACCCCCCTTAAAGTCTTCA
>OMNM01034123.1:0-12280 GCA_900302745.1 Parablennius parvicornis | reverse complement strand
TGTATATACGCAACTGACAGATGGCATCAATCAGTTACTGACACTGGTTCAATCATGAGCAACCAGGTGCTGGACATTGTTTAGAAGTTAACATTTCATTCTGTTCATAATATGAATTTCTCCATGTATTAAATATAAATAAATCACAAATCTGTCGTTGCAATGGCTCACGCAGGTGACAGCGCTCCGGCAGAGGATCATGTCTCTAGAGGCGGCGGTATCTGGCTGAAGCTGCCTGCCCGTGCAGAACCGCACCACGTCTATCCGGAAAACGGCTACCACGGAAGCGTCTATCACCAAGCGTCTGTTCAGCCTGAAACTTTGGTTTTCTTCTCGTTTTCTTCTCGTCTTGTCGAATATTTGCTGTCACGTGACAATGCGCACGGCCCTGAGGCGAGCTAGCTCCGAGAACGTAACCGAGTCAAAGCGTATAAAATTTAATACCTGATAGAATTGCGATTAAGACATTTTTTATACTTTTAAGGGTCTTCATTTCCCCAAAATTGATTTATCAACTTTTAATACTTTTTAAGACACCGCTGACACCCTGAGTTTGAGCAGAAATATGTCATGAATGGAAAACATTCACGAAATGCTCTTCTTTTTCAAATGTTTTCTTGTGAAAATAGTGCTGTGCACAACTATATTCATACATGCATATTATCTGGATGTATACGTTTTATGATCTTAAGATGTGGACAAGCCAGAAAAACCACCTCTCCCTCTTTCATCAAAGCACAGTGATTTAACTCTTCCAGTAGGTTTTCACTCGTATATTATGAGAGCTTACCTTTAGCCCCGTTCCATCTTCTGCTTCTCCTGTCTTCTTCCTACTGCTGCCTTCCTGCTCCTAAACATATCAAATGGCTTCAGAGATGCAGATCTAAGGTGCAGCTCTTGAGCTTGAAGGTGAATCATTTTAAAACTAAGCAAGAAAAGAATCCACTTATTGGTCACTATGGAGAATTTCACCACATAAATGTGCAGGGCACTTGTGGGGTATTCTAGTGCTACTGATCACTTCATCAAAACCTGACCCAAACCTTTATAGTACTGTGAAATAATGAAATAATTATTGAAAATGTAGCTTTAAAAAATCAACTTGACATCAGTCCTCACCCTCCATTTTGGATCTATTATAATCAACAATATGGTTTTTAAACTTTACCTCACACCCTGAAGCTTCACCTCCTCTCATGTCTCTTCCCTGGATGGATTACAGTTCCTCTCATCATAAAACTGTTTTTGTTTCAGAAGTATTAATCCATATTTCATTAATCAATTTAAGACCTGAACTGAGTTTCCTCAGTTTCGCCACCTTGCATTGCTTCACCTGCCTCATTCTTCGATGTTCTATTATCTCCTGACGAGACATTTTACACATAATATCTCATATAAAATCAGACACGTTGATAAATGTTGGAGTGACTGGGTGTTCTCCTTGTGTAGAGTAATGTTACTCACACTGGCATTACTCTTTCTAAAGAAACAAAGCAAGTCATGCTTTTTTTGGTGGTGACATTGTACTGAAATAAGATGACAAAAAAGTTTGTCAAGCTTTGACAATACTTGGGAACACTGACAAAGTTTGCAGGTAAATAATGGACCAATGACCATCTCAAGATCAAGATGATTTAATTCAGAAGATATACTTTCTAAATATGAATGTGATCTAACCACAGACCATTTTACCTGTTCATAAGAAGTCCTGTTATTAAATAGCTGTCCCCTGCTGTCTTTCATGTTTCCTCCCGCCTCTCAAAAACACATGGAGCCAGGTGAGGGAGGGGGCGGGGCAGTGACAGGATGGTGTCAAAAAAAAAAGCACGTGAGTTAAAAATTTCAAAATCAAAGATTTTTTTCCTCCGTGGTATAATTTTTTAGGGGGACAAATGCGCAAGTCTCCAATATTGAAGGGGGACGGGTGGCAAATTTGCAATCTCAACCTCTCTCTCTCTCTATCTCTCTCTCTCTCTCTCAATGCTAAATTGACAAAAAATCACACTGTCACGCAGTGTGTCATGTTGAATTAACTGACTATTCACGATGCACATTGAGTATCTTTGTTGATATGTGATTTGATTTCATATTTTGATGTTTCAATATGTGAGATTTTATTTTATTTTTTTCCAGCGAAAGCCGTTCATTCAGTATCCGTTTTTCAGTGGTCTTTGACAGCTTGGATCCAGTTCTAAATCCAGATCCGTGGTTTAAATAAATTTTTGATGACGCTTTGACTCCCTTAGCAACTGTTAATGCGCACGAGCCGTCATTGGCTGGGACACTTCGGATTGCTATTCACATGCCCCCTGACAGATCGTTTAACCATTTTTGCATCTTAAATGACTGAAATAACTGAAATAATCTTTATTGGGAACTTTATAGTCATAACTGTGGACTGGCCATATCGTAACATTAGTTAATGCCTGATTGTATGAAGAAAAGCAAGACAAAAACATGAAGCTGTCTAATAGGAAAAAAAGCGTGACCAAGACACGAAAGATAAGTCCAATTGAAACATATTAATTTTAGATTCGTTATGGGCAATACAAAAAAAAAAGGGCAAAACATGTCACAAAACACAAAAAATAGATTACATTTCGTGACCTTTTGACAAACTGCTGTGACACTTGGTTGCCAGAAAGCAGGACATTTCAATCATCTAAGCAACTGGAGATAAAAGCATGTATCAGCACCTGTCTGCCAGAAAGAGAAATGGGAAGACTCTGGCCATGTTGTTCAAGTGATAAAATCATGTTTTTGATGTATTCTTAATATGGGGAATAATGTCCAGCTCAGAGTCAAAGAGAATGTCCAAGTTTTTAGCACACTGAGAGGTTTTCTGGCCCTGCAGTGATGTGATAGTTTCTCATTACAGGCTCTGCTGTCGGCAGTGCTTCAAGCTAAATTGCAGGCTAACCTGCAGGCTCTGCTGCAGGCAGTGCATTAGGGCAGTGATTCCCAACTAGTGTTCCGTGGCACAAAAGTGTGCCATGGGCAATCATCAGGTGTGCCGTGGAAGATAATCCAATTTCACCTGATTGTTCTGCCTGTCACTAAACGCCGCACTTCTGTGTGTGCTCCGAAACATAATGATCCCGAAAATATCTCCACTTCAATCAATCAATCAATCAATCAATCAACTTTTATTTGTAAAGCACTTAATCATGTCAGCAGACATGTCAAAGTGCTTTAACACAAGAGAAGACACAGAACCCAACTGAACCCCTCCAAAGCAGAGGCAAATTGCCACAGTGGCCAGGAAAAACTCCCTCATGAGGAGAAAATTGTCAAAAACTCCAAATTCAGGAAGAAACCGTGTAACGGACCCAAGACTCTGGAAGGTCGGCCGTCCAACTTGACCGGTTGGGTGAAATAACAAGAGATAGGAAGAGAAGAAAGAGAGAGAGAGGTAGAGAGTGGCAGACAGGTCAATAGAGTCGACATGAGACTCTGACAATGCTCAGTAGAGTTCAAATACTCAGTAGAGTTCAAATGCTCTGTGGAGTTCATGCTGCCAGGTGTTCTCTACCTTTCCTAAAGTAGTTTATGTTTCACTTCAGGAGTTCTGAGCTGTCTGGCTGTCTTTACGTGCTTTTAAATTGTGATTGTTCAGACAGGGAGATGAAGGATCTCCTCACACAAGCGCCCAGTAGGCTCTGGCGCTTGCGCTGTTTTTGCGCTCAGGTCACATGGTCACAAAATTTGGGCTGCGCGCACGGGGGCGGTGACGATTTTGATGTCACCGCACACACACGAGAGCATTGATTGACATTAGATTTTCATTAAATTTTTTATAAATTCGTTTTGCGACATTGTGTGCCTTGTGATTTTTCTCATGTAAAATATGTGAATTGGCTCAAAAAGGTTGAGAAATACTGCATTAATCTAACCTGCAGGCTCCACTGCAGGCAGTGCATTAGGCCAGTGGTGTCTCCACCCCCCGGGCCACCGACCGATACTGGTCCGTGGGCCATTTGGTACCGGGCCGCACAGAAAGAATGAATAACTTACTGTAATTTCCATTTTATATATTATCCGAGTCTGACCAGTGTTTTATTTTGAATAATGGCCGAGTTCTCTCCATTACATCCATCTATGACTCACTCTTGACACCCTAAAGACGCTCCTTGGTCACATGATACGTTTCAGCTAATTTTAAACCCATAACCTAGCAAAATGAGTAAAAAACAGACGTCTTTGAAAAGTTTCATTGCAAAGAGGAAAAGGCCTAGTGAGGAGACAGATGAAGAACCTATGACCACTAAGAAAAGGAAAGCTGCATTAAACAGGCAATACCAGGAGACTTACTTAAAATATGGATTCATCACAGCAGCTGATTCCCACGCACAAAGCTCGCTTTGCGTAATATGTGGCGACCGGCTCTCCAATAAGGCAGTGAAGCCTTCCAATCTGCTTCGCCACTTGGAGACCAAGCCCCCCTCCATTAAAAAACAAGCTTTTGGAGTATTTTAAAAGAAAAAAGCTGGAATAAGTAGGACAGAAGCAAACACTGAGGGCCACCATATCAACAAATGTAAGTGCACTCAGAGCATCATACTTGGTGGCTCACTGTATTGCAAGACCAAAAGGAGGTTGCACCTGAATGTGAATCTACACATTGAGTTATTCACAGAGAAATGCTGGCCAGCCAAACTATGCCACCAGAACTTAACAGCATATTGAATTATGTTGTTAAAGTTATTAACTACATCAAATGTAAAAGCTACATAATAACTTGTGCATATTCAAGCAACTTTGTGAGGAGCACAGATGCCTACTCTTATACACCGAAACCAGATGGTTATCCCAAGGGAGATCGCTGGCCAGAGTGTTTGAATTATGAGAGCAGCTGCAGAGATTTCTCTCAGAAAAGAGGTCACCGCTGGCAGTACATTTCAGTGACAAGGAGTGGGTTGCAAAATTTGCTTACTTTTGCGACGTATTCAGCCTGCTCAATCAACTCAACCTGTACCTTCAAGGGAAAATGACAACTGTCTTCAATTTGGCAGTTAAAGTAGCTGCATTTAAAGCCAAACTGGATTTGTGGAGACGACACTTGAACAGAGGCATATTTGACATGTTTCAAACATTGGCAAGGGACAACATTTTGGAAGAGATTCAGCCTGAGCTGTCATTCTCCCAGCTGGAGCACCTGTCTTTGCTTTTAAAAGAGTTCGAGCGCTATATCCCTAACACAAAAGACCCACGAACTGGCAAGGAATGGATCCACGATCCATTTGTCAATAAACCAGGTGAATCCAGCATTTCTATGCAAAGGGAGGATGAACTGCTGGAGATCACAAATGATGGCGACCTTAAAAGTACTGTATATTTGAGACATAAACTGTCGGTATTCAGGATAAAAGTCAAGGCAGAATACCCTGAGATTGCCACAAAACTCTGTTGCCATTTCCAACATCATACCTGTGTGAAGCAGGGTTTTCTGAAGTCACAGCAACCAAAACAAAATTATGGAGTAGACTGGACATAAGCAACACACGTTGGGTGTCATCGTCTCTCATTACCCAGAGATGAGACTGTCTCGTTGCAGAGAAACAAGCCCAGGGCTTTCATTGATTTAGCGTCATGGTGATTTGTATTTTTCATTTACTTTATATTTGTTTTGTGGTGTACAGTTGTCCTTCACTATAATGCAGTTCACCTTTCGTGTGCTCGCTGTATCGCGGATTTTTTCAATGCAATTAATTTTTTACAGCGTATGTGTTTTTGCGATTGCAAAAAAAATAAAAATAAAGCAAGAAAATGAAAAAGAAAAAAAAAAGAAGAATTAGAGCCATTGTAGCATTTTGAACATTTTCCATAAACAACAGGAGCTGATGTCGAAGAAGCTTTGCTTGGAGGAGAACCCTCAAACTCTTCAGTCTACAAGTTCCAGTGTAGTTTTACAAAGGTTGCTTATGCACAAAACAGGTCCTGAAAGATGCGTATGCCAATTCCAACACAGTTTGTGATCTGTAAGAAAAATCTTTGTGGGAGAATGTGCATACTCGCAGGCCAAATTTGCACAGTCTGCGCACACATTTCGGACTCGGGGGACACTGGCGGTGCAGATGGTGAGGTGGAGAATTGAAGCCAGATTCATCTCATACATTTATTGTCTTCATATATCAGACTTATAGATCCTTGTGATCATAAATAGCCAAGCTGCAGTGGTACAGATTGTTTCTTTAGTGAGACTTTACAGCACTATGTTCAGCTGTCATACTTTCATCTTCAGATTACACAGAGCTGTGGATAGAAGTGATTCATCAATTGGGTCAAGGTTTGTAACAATCAGTCTAACTTCAGAGTAAGCTTATAAATTGCGTGGTGCCAGCCTCATCACCCACCGCTTCCAACTCTCGAGTGACTGAGGACACAACACAAAGTCCACCGAGCCTCCATGATGTCACTCTCTTCGGGCCTCCACCTTCAGATCAGACACTACTTCTCCATCTCTGCAGTCACAGATTTCTCACGTGATGATACCAAGCGGTCCCGGTATTGAGACACACGAGTTTTAACTGGGTTTTGGAACATGCAGTAAAACTCTGGTGGCTGTACGGAGGTATCTGATGGCAAAATGTTGCAGTTTGATTGCTACATGTGACTGTGTGTGTGAACATGCTTGACACATAGTGGCCTTCACAACCATGGGGGCCATAATCTCCATCACTGAGCGGAAATAGGCGTGCACTGGAAACATGAGCTGGAGTGAGTTGGCGTCCCAAACGTCATCATTTTAAGGCCTTGCGGTTTGGCTGAAGAATGGCCTTCTGTAGAACGCTGTGCGTTGTGGAGGCGGCCGGAGAGACACTGGGTATCCTAAAAAAAAAGGAAAAGAGAAAAAGTAATCCAAACCCTGTTCTGCTCGTCCAGCAGGCTGAACCTTTGCTTGGTTCAGTGGGTCCACGTCTTGCACTCTATTTCTCTCCCAATGCAGCATTGTGCAGTGGTTCTCTGAGCTCGTTCTGTTGAGAAGAGGCACCATGCCATAAATCCAGGGTGGATTTGAGCCGAGTATGAATTTTGGACACCTGCGGTGTTCAAGTCGGTTCGACCAATGAGTGGCTGGACTTGTGCATGTGACATGAAGCTCTGCATTCATGGCTGAGTTTCTATTGGTTCAAAAACTGGAGGGGTACAGCATGAAGGTGTTCAATGGAATCTTAGGCCCCAAAAGTCGAGGGGTCTTTCCAGATAGACATTTAAATACAGAGTCCCGATGTCTGATTTTTTTCTGTCCCCAATGTCCGATGATTTATGTTGAATGTTATATAATGTGATGAATAGTGATGTTGTAACCACAGCCATCGCGGTTTGTTTTCATCATTAAAACGACAGAGAAACATATCTCGGTATCATTTGAGTGAACATCAGTATCAAATTAAAAAGGTTTACAACAGGTTTCCTAACTAAATATGACATGAATAATGTTAAAATTCTGCATTCATATTCATAGGCTGTTTAGTGAGTCACAAGTTGCTCTTTGAAATCAGCTCGGTTTCGAAGTGCAGTTTTTCTTTTGCCAGGTGTGTTTGTGTTTTGTGTGTATTAACACAATAAGAGTCTTTTGAGATACGTAAATATGTCTGTGTTGTGTCCTGTTACAGATCACTTCACAGTGTACAGTGCAAAGAAGCTTCGACAAGCTTGGAATAAGTGAGTTAACTATGAAAGTGTGAGTATGTGTTGTTTCATGACATGTTGTTTTGTGTGTTTTTTGTTATTCTTGTTCTCACGTTAATGGACTGAAAAACGTGAAATCCACAGGAATAATTTCCCCAAGGTCAAACACATTATTAAAGTAACTTACCTACATACGCGCTACAATAATAATTAATTGAACTCAACATTAGCAAAGCTGCATATTATAATATGCAGCTTTGCTAAGATTGAGTTCAATTAATTAATGTTACTTTTTCTACCGTAATTAGTCAGGAACAAAACAACAAGGCTGACCTGTCTGTTCACTGTCCTGTCTGTTCACTGTGCTGTTGTTCACTGTGCTGACCATTGACTGTTTTGTCTGTGGTATCTTCAATCATTGGGATGCTATCACTGTTTCAGGTTGGGCTACGTGGACCATGCTGAGGAGTTGGCCTCCAGGTTCCTTCAGTGCTTCCCAAAGAACCGGCTGTCAGCCCAGGCAGCGCTGCACCACCAATACTTCAGCAACCTTCCTCCGCGGCTCTGGGAGCTGCAAGACAGTACGTAGGACACGCACGCATGCTTGCACCACGTGTGTAGTTATTTAGATCAGTTTAGATCACGTCTGCTTTCATTTGTTGTTTCTCTATGTTTTTAGAACTATAAAAAGTTGACATATCCGGGAAAAATTTTCGTGGTCACACTTATTTATATGTAAGTCAGTATTTTAAATATTGTCCCTGAATTATACAGTATATTCAGGTTAATTTAAATTATTTATTAACAATCTTCAATCTTCATCCAGTTATGCTATCAAATGTACAAAAAAAGCACAAAACTGACAAAAGTCACCATTTCTCATTAAAGTCTCCAAATAAGCTTTAACTCCGTCAAGGAGATAAAGCTGTCAGTAACAGAGCACTGCTGTCCTTTAATTCCATGATTTATATACATAAAGTAGATATAAGTAAAGGAGACAAGTATTGTAGGATTACAACAAAAATAACAACTTCCTTTATTAATTACAATGTTAGCAAATACTTCCTATGTGATTGTATTTTCTTTAGATTCATGCTTGTTCAGAAAAATACTAGAACTTGCTCAGGGTGGTCATAAGTGAAAGAATAGAGACCATTCAGACATATGCATATAATCCATATCAGAAAAATATATTACATAACACACATTCACACAGTCAAAACTGATATCCATCCTACTTGCTCAAAGTAAAGCAGCGCTGTAGCTGTGGGAGATACACTGATCTTTCTCGAGGTTTTATTTAATGGAGGTGAAGATATGCAAGTATTCTACTGTCCAACAGGGGGCGCTGAAGCTCTCCAGCATCCTGTGGCCTGACAGGTGAGATGAACAAAGCAGGTACACATCAGTCAGCTGCTTGCATTACAAGAAGTTGTTTGAGTTTGAGGTGTGGATGTAGTCACATTACAATTGTAAAACGTGTGTGTGTGTGTGTGCGCACGTGCGCGCAAAAATGGAGGCAGGTTGAGTTTCCTCCGTCTTTGTATCGCTCGGACTCTCTTCTTTGTGCTGGTTGGGCTGTTCTCACCATCCTCCAACCCTGCTCCTCTTTGTCTCTGCTGCTGTGTGGAGAAAGCAGCCAGCAGCTTTTTTTTTAATGCTGCCATCTGCTGACTGCTGAGTCCCGAGTACCTTCGCTTTGAGACACTTTCATCCTGGCATATCTTGGGCGTCAGTCTCTGGCTTTATTTCACTTACTCAGGGCAAGTGTGTTGGACACATATGAGTCTGTGTCCACACACACTTGGACATGCTGCAGACACGATCACCAATCCTTTGAGCTCTTATTCATTATTGCGATACAACACATCACATGTGTTGTATCGCATCATGTCAGCTGCTGACATGATGGAGATTTTAATAGCAGAATTCCCAGATCAAGGTTTTGCAGCGTTTATAATCTGGTTATCAGCAGGCAGCAGGTTGTTATGTCTGAGAAAGCAGTGGTCAGATAAGAGATGCCTCACTTAGATGATTCCTATGATCGTCTCTCCATCTTTGCACACAGCCAACATGAGAAGCATTCAGAGGAGGAAGATTGATTCCAGTCCTTCATGAATGTGAAGTGAAAATTAAAAAAAAAAAGAAAGAAATGAGGACAGGAGAGGAGAATCGCAGTGTCTCCCAGTGTAGATGTGTCAGAATTGCAAAGTGAAATGTAAATTAGATAAATAGCTGCTTAGTGACTGTGGTTGTGAGGAATGGGCTCCATCTCGAGCATATCAATGTGTCTATCCATCAGAGGAGACTCCTGCAATCCAAACACACATTGATAGTGGAACTAATGTTTATGCAGAGCCATTTGATGGGGTGTAAGATGGATTTATAATATACACCTTCAAACTCTAAATAATCCAGGGGCCACAAACACTCTGATGTGAGGTCGCAAGATAGGAGCTGCTCACAGACCGAAACGGAGCAGAACGGAGTCAAGCTCCTAAGCCCGAGGAAGGGGGCATGACAGTGCCGACAGACATGGAGCAGAGGCTTCCGTGAAGCTGAGCGTTTCTTGGGCCGAAATGGAAGGGAAAACCTGCAGAGCCGGGGAGGTCCTGAGATGGATAGACTGCCGGGTCGGGTGGTCCAGAGCCAAGTGAGTTCAGAGCTGAGCTGAACGGAGCGGAGTGGAGGAATGTGGTGGGTAGGCGGCTGAGATGTGCAGAGCAGATTTACCAGCTGGAAGGTAGAAGTCGAGTTTCGGGAACTCCGTGTGCCAGCAGAGATCCCCGGGAGAACCTCAGGCTGGTACAGGTCAAGGATTTAAATGAGGACAGTGGAAAAAGTAGAGATTAGTCAGGAGCAGATATTTCTCACATGAACTGTCTTCAGGTCTGAACACTGACTGTTGTGATTCTACAGTCCCACGTCAAGTGGAATCGGAGGTCTGGTTAAATAGCCCAGGACTTCATCAGGTAACGAGCCCTTCCTGGTAACTGTAGCTGAATGGAATCAGGTGAATACTCCAGCCACCACTCTCACATCTGTCAACAGCTGCCTGGCACGTCCACCTAAGACAGAGAAAAGGAGAGAAAAGAGAGAAGAGAAGCAGTCTATATATGTACCTTTTTTTTTTTAACTGAGATGTCCTCAGGTCCTATTGATTCAATTCAACTTTATTGATAGAGCAAATACAACACAGTCTGGTTTTTTAAACTTTGATTTGAACAACATATATAACATATACATTAATTTATACGTTTCACAATTACATTATTTTTAATCTGTCTAGTTGCCTTAATTCAGGTGATATCAAATGGAAGCAGAACATTTTTATTACTTACTAATGAGTCAGAAGCAAACTAAACTAAACAAATGAATGAGTGGAGTTCAAAGAATTTTCTACTTTTAAGTAAATTAAAAAGTAGAAAAGAAGGGCTAAGGGGGGAATTGGGTGTCAATAAAGTAGCTGAGTGTGCTTGTGTTATGGCATGTTCAGTTTAGGGACTAGAGGTAGTACTGGTCTCCATATTGCAATAAAAAAAAATTTTTGTAGCCTCAAAGATTACGTTATTCATTCCATTTGGAGGACTCCCTGACTTCCTCAATCCAGATATTGTATGTTGGTGGGTTCAACTGCTGCTGTTGGCAGGATTTGGAAAAGATATTTCTCTACTCAGTTTTGAAGACCTGTTTGTATCAGCCCAAGTAGTGCCACTCCTAGATTTTTTTTTTTACCTCTGCCAAGCAGGTTATGTTTTTGCCAGGGTTTGTTTGTCTGTCTGTTCGCAGGATTACGCAAAATCTCCTGACGGGATCTTCCTTAAAAAAAATCAGAAGATGTGTCTTGACCAGTGTTGGACACATATAGTAACGCGTTACTTTTATTCTAACACATTACACTTTAAATAAATGAACTCAGTTACCATTACAATATGGTGCGCTTCTCCGTTACTTGGCGAATTAATTAATCCTTGGCAAGCCGCATCGTACTTCTTCCGGTTTACAGCCGTGCCGCGGCTGCCAGTGAATCGAATTAACTGGTTCCCCTGTTAATCAGTGTCACTCACTGTCCGTTGAATTTTATCGTGCGAGTCGGTCACCAGTTAACAGGAACGGAAGCCCTAAAAGGCCATGGATAGACACATATTCCCCCTTCCATTTTCCCGTGATAACGAGATAACTGCAGTTGTTTTCTCGAGATCTCGAGTTATTTTTCTCATGACAACGGGATTTGATTTCCCAAGATAATGACAAAAAAATTAGAACATAACTTTTTTTTTTTTGGCGTTCTTAAGGCATTCCTCGGGTCGGCAACCCGCGGCTTCGGAGCTGCGTGCAGCTCTTTGGTCCCTCGGCTGCAGCTCCGTGAGCCTTGCTCACGCTGACAGGTACCTGCACTTGTTGTCGTGCAGGGGCAGTTGTTGTGTTTCTGGAACAACAACCAGTCGAGTTTATGACCGCAGTATCTATGTAGCATGCTACGTTGCTGAGAAGCCGACAGGGCTCCGTGGTGCGTTCAAGTTCACCTCGCTTTTTTTCTTGTCATTTTAATATTTTTACCTACACACAACTGTCATTGCTGTCTTGTCGTACATGCCCCTACACTGAACAGAACACACTGGGAGCCGCAACAACCCCCCCCCTCCCC
>OMNM01034122.1:0-17007 GCA_900302745.1 Parablennius parvicornis | reverse complement strand
CCCCCCATGTCATTTCCTCTGCAGGACAGACACTGGCACACTCCCCTAATTGGTAAACAAGATTATCCCAGACCTAATGATCAACTTTGAACTACCGTACTTGAAATGAGAAGACACAGCCATCAGTCATTCCTGGTGTAAAACGTATCCCCAAATCTAAGTTTAGTCTTTTCCTCAATTCAGAATAAATCTGATCTTGACTTTTTCTTTTTTTTTTTCCCCCACCTGGCTGACTGTAGTGCAAGAGTTCATGTTAGTAACACTGTGTGCTTCATCCTCCCGACATTGATATTTATTCATGTCGCTCAGCCTCATGAATGAGTATTTTCAAATTTACACACATGTGGGTGGTCAATGGACCTCATCCCCAGCCTTGTTGTGTGCGGCTCGGCCTCGTCCTCCGCTCTCTCTTCTGTCGGCCGCTTGTTGACGCTCAGCAGCAGCAGCAGGGAAATACACAAAGGCAGTCTTTGTCAAGCTCACCACAACAAACCCTATCAAGCAGCAGTCAGTGGAAGACACAGCCTGGCCTGCCCACCTGTACAGATGTTGATGAATTGAGACCTTGTCTTTATTTTAACAGGAGTGGGTAAAAACCTAGTATATGACCAGACCAGGTATGAAACCAGGGTTTATCAAATAGCTCATTAGCTGGTTTGTGTGGCCGTCATCTACATTCAATGGTGTGTCAAAAGGTGCATAATTTCTGAAATTTAATATCTATAAATGTGTGTATGGCATAGAACTGCAGCAGCTTTTTATATCTGTTTCCATATGCTGCTGAAATCAGTTGAGGGTCATAGCATTAAGAATTGTACTCGTGCCATATCCCATGATCATGTTATGTCTTTCTTAAATATTTCATAGAGAACTCATTAACCTATGGATAGGTATAAAATTCCAGCCTTAAGTGTCATCGAGAGATACTTCTACACTTCAAGACTTTAGAATCTGTATAACAATGCATAATTATATGGCAATTATACATTCAAATCATTTGTTTTCTTAATGAAAAAAAAAATCTGTAAATGCAGTTTAGTATTGTGCTGCAGTACAGTGTGATATTTACTGAAAACTAAGTGTAACTTCTGAGACTTAATGGGTCTGTGTTTAAAATTGATATTGTCACACGCAGTAATAAGCACATTTGTCCAAGCAGTTGATCACGTTTTCTGATATTTTTAAGATAAATGTATCAATCAGATGCACTCATTGAGAAAAGGACATCATTTTCCTCGAGCAGACATTGGAGACACTCTGGTATTTATGCTATTATCAATAATACTACAAAAATAACACCTATTTTACATTTATCAATTTAACAAAAAAGGTGCTTGAGTTCCAGAATATAGTGCTTTTCTTGTTAAAGAATTATTAAAGAAGACTTCAAAAACCACAAACAACTCAGTTTCTTTACATTTAACTAGAACAAACTAATAAACAAATGATTATTTTGCAGATTCTCATTTCGGGTTTGTCATCTCTAACTAGTCTACGAGGTCCCTTCATTGGTGGTGTTTCATTTGTCACAGTAAGAGATGTGTGCATCGCTGTATATGTAAGATTTATTTTTGTCTTGGCTTGATGATCTTACAGCAAACACACAATGTTTAAGGATTCACTGTATAAAGTGCGACTGAGTTATTCATTATTTTTCTCCGAGGTCAAAGTGTAACCTCCTTGTATAAATATTAAGCAGCTGGGACTATGGTATGTTAAAATGGCCAGGGAAAAAAAAAATGTAAATTGAAGCTCTTGTTTTTACCCACAGGCTCCTTTTTGTATCGTAGGTGGTCACAATTGTGTGAGGCTGCGTTTACTCCTCGTGGTGACTCGACTAATTGTAATAGTAGTCCTCGCTGCAGAGGGCGCCGAGACACTGATCTGGTGTACATTATCATCACTGGTCATATGGACATTTCCGATGCGCTTTTCAACAAGCCACTTTTGGAAGAAAAAAAATATATCCGCTTTACCCCCACAAACAGCAGTAACCCAATACTTATGGCCCACTCATGTGGTTTAGGTGGCAAATATTGGTATAAACATGGAAAGGTCTTTCAGACTGAACACTTAAAAAGGCGTGTACAAGGTGGCCTTTTTTTTTTTTCTTTTTTTTTTTTCTCCTTCCTTCTTGCTGACAGCGTCTAGTCTGCTTATAACAGGGTTAGAGGTCTGTAGAAATTATTATTCTGTTGTGTCCTTCAGACTGAGTTAGTCAACTGTGTACCTGCTGCTCTCTGGGCCAATTCTGCTGGCAAAAGAGCACACGGGCAGTTTCAGGGGTGACGGCGACGTTAAAGAACATCTTATGCACGGCTACATAAATAAATATTGAGGTGTGTGTGTGTGTGTGTGTGTGTAGGGGGTGGGGGAGTGTGTTCGAAGGGGTTGTATTTCCCAGTACTTTCATTCTCTGCCCACTCTTCTGGAGTCTTGTAATGTGATTAAAGTCTATTAATCATCAAAGCAACTCTCAGGGGAGCCTGACTCATGAACTAAGGGGAAGAAGCAGGGGTGGGAAGTGTCAAGAAAGCTTTCAGTGAACACTCTCTATCTCTTGTTCAGACCGGGAGAGAAAAAGCCGGGTCAGTACCCGCTGAAGTGCCGGGTTTTGGGGCTTTGTCGGTCTTGTTTGATATCTGCAGGCTCCTCTGCTCAAATCACATCTCATTAGCAGGACCGAGGAGCGACCAGATCTCTGTTCCATTAAAACACCAATATTCATTTAGGGGAGAAAGTTGCGTGGATCAACCCCGTTGAGTGTCAGTGAGACGACGGAGGGGGAGAGTTTCTATTTTCTGCCAATTCAGATTATTCCTCCGCTTTATCCTTCCTTTTCCCATCAGGTGGTCTATTTCACCGAGATGTACAAGATCTTCAGCGAGCTGACGGACCAGATCGACCAGGCGGGATTGACTGACGAGCAGAGGGAGAGGGAGACCGAAGCCAAGCTCAGCGAGTTGCGTGCGCTGTCCATTGTCGCCGACGACTGAGAGAGGCAAGCTGGAAACCTGGAAGGGCTCTCGTTGTGCCTCTCTTAATGGACTGCACTCTCTCTTTTTTTTTTCTTCTTTTTTTTTTCCCTCCCAAGCTCCTGCAGAGTTCCAAGCGGACAGCAAACAGCCTTAACCAGATTCTCGTCGAGTCTCCTCGCGGCCTCGTCACCCCACCATCACTCTTGCACTACACCCTAATATCTCACTCTCTCCACGACTCAGAGCAGCTGAACGCCACATTAACTAAGCCATCAGCCAAGTGCAACATTATAAGCCAATACGTTTTCTTTTTTCTTTTCTTATTTTTTTAAGGAGAACAATCAAACAGATCTTGTCAGAACTAATTAGCATTGTTACACTTTGTGGTTTCAGAGGTATCCATAAGCTTTTTGTGTCGACTGCAGGATGTGAGCAAGATGTCTTTATTAGTCACATTTGCTCCGTTACCAAACAATCTGTGAAACATCATTTTTATTACCCAACTTTGAAATTAGAAATACTGCAGATGTAATGTTATGTAATGTACTCGAGGTTATTGGCTTAGAAAGAAGTACTCCTGCATATATATTATTTTTCCTTCAAGTTTAGCTCTGTGCCATGCTGCGTGAGAGCTTTTTAACGTGGTTTAAAAGACGCCGTTTGTAACATCAGCCGTGCATAACGTGCCATTTTTTTTTTTGTTTTCTTCTTATCATGGATGTAGCCTGAAAACTAATCTGTGCAAAGTGAGTCTGCCTGTGCAGCCGTGTCAACAAGGTCGAACACTCCGGCTTACAAAGATAACAAGTTGCTCCTCTTATAGGGAGGAAGAAGAAGAAAAAAAAATCAAAGGCTGCTGCTCCCTCTAGTGGAAAACATTCATCAGGACACGTATTTCCCTTTTGTTCACGCCATCCATCCTTTGTTCTATTGTTGGTTCGAGAGTATGTTTGCAAAGAACCTCTCACAATGTTGGCACACTAGAAAATCCTCTTTGTACACTCTACGCCTGGGTTAGAAGCTATTGATTCTTTCTTTTTTTTTGTGGCTTTTCTTAATTCCACCAAAACCATATCATACTGTCGTTGCACTCCTTTGTTTCCAGGTAAGAGCTTCAGTATGACCAACACTCAATACGACAATCCACACACACACAAATGTGTTCTGTCACAAGTGTCATCTTAAGAAGTCCATTATTTATTCCTTGGTTTGAAATTAATTTGTTGCCCGTTTTTGTTGTTTTTTTGAAATACAGAATGTAAAAGTCCGTAAGTGTATTAATGAAGGTGCTTTTCTATACAAGACTCCATTTGGTCATAATGGTTAGTTGTAATTTTTCTAACACAACTTGAACATTAGAATGGGTTTTTCTTTACATTTTTAAAATGCATTAATATGACAATCTGTCAAATGACAATGTTCTCAGTTGTCGTGTCTCATGGTGTCATTCATTGTGAAATAAAATAACTGAAACTATTGAGATTTGGCTTGAGTTGAAAGTCGCTGCTTGAAAACTATTTCAGTTGAGTCATGCAAAAGAAAGGAAAAAAAGTTATTTGCTCCATATCTTTATTTCCATTCAGTTTTGTTTTGCTAGAATTATTCAGCAGTGTCCTGTTTACAAATATTAATAAAAGCTGTATTTACAGTTCATCCTTTAATTATTATTTTTTTTACAAGTCACTGCAGGCTGTTTAGTATTAATGGTTTCATTAGTTTTATATAAACTTTTAGAACCAGTTAGAAAAATGAGCTAAAATCACAAAGCATTCATGAGAAAAGCTTATATTTGACAACAGTGCTACAATGACAAAGACACAAATCTACACTTAATGGAAGCAATGCCCCAAGTGAGTGTAACAAAGTCCCTTTCTAAATCCTAGCAATGTGTAAAAAAAAAAAAAAAAAAAAAAACTAACTTGTGTGGATTCTTAGTAGCATTTGTGATTCTCACTAAAACTAAATGTCTTATTTTCCCGCAAAATCTCCCAGTGGATCAGCGCTAAATTAGTGACGAGGAATGAAACTTGTTCGGTGTCTAATCAGTTAACATGTGACAGACATGCAGGGTGTTCCTCACAAAGGAGAGAGAAACCACAAGGTGCTGCACTTTGTTTTTAGATGATCCCGGAGGACCTGCGCCGGAACCTGGATGAGTTTGGCTCCAGCTTACTGTGACTTAACGTTGGATAAATATACTACATTTCTAACTGTTCCATAGTGGCGTCACTACGTTATGGGCTGTGCAGCATGACAAGAAGTTTCTTCATGTAGCTTGGATTTCCTCTCTGTGGTGTGTGGGTGAGTTACTCCGGCTCCCTCCTCCAATCTAAACACACACATTCGATGTAAACTGAATCTAAATTGTCCATAGGTGTGTCTGAGAGTGTGATTGTCTCTCTGTGCTGAACTGCTTCTTAATGCCATGTTGGCTGGGATCAGTTGGATGAAGTGTGAAGAAGAAGATGGAAGGTCGAGAGGTGAAGTCAAAAAACGCATTTTGTCACATTAAGTAGATGAAAGATTTCACGAACTAGAACCAATATCGACAAATCACACCGTGCATGTGTGTAAGATGTAGTCGGTACATGTGAGGTAAAACTTTTTTTTCTAAACACAGAATCATCTGAAAAGTCTGTTTTACATGAGGCTCTGATTTTCATTCTCTCCTTGCAGGATCCTGCTGCTCAATCAATTCTCCGTCTTCTTGTACATCTTTGATATCTGCGGATGGAAGGCTCTGCGGATGTCGGTGCGTCGGCTCTTAAAGGTGGGCGTGAGAAGGCCGTTGGCGACGCTGAACATCTCTGGGTGCAGGTGAAGGTCTCTCACCTGAAACGGAAAGCGTCGCTCACGTTAGCGTCCCGTCACCTTGCAGCTGCGCATCGGAGCCGGGATCTTGTGGGCAGACTCACTTGTTCAAAGGACTTCAGCCCAGCTTCCTTCCCCATGGCTCTCATGTCCTCTAATACGGCCTTTTTCATGTCCTGTTGGAAGAAAAAAGGTTCAGAGTTTATTTAGCACTTATCGAGCACAGAAGTGATGTTTTGAAAGGAGGACGCCCACACACACACGCACACACACACACACACACGCACACACGCACCGGGTTTTCACACAGCTCCTGGTGGGACCCCACGATCCCTCGCTCTTTAGCCCAGTCGACAAACACCTCGGGGTCGGGCACAACTATACCAACGAGATAAGACTGGAAACGTGCGACACAAGACAAATATTCAATTTCTGCATGTGCAAACCGTTTCCAATACACACCAACGTAGTTTGATTGAGTTTGTACCTCTAAACTGTCTCCGTGCACAAACACCTGCAGCACCGGGACACTGCGCATGTAGATGTTTTCTATCTTCTCTGGAGCGACGTACTCGCCCTGAGCCAACTTGAAGATGTGCTTCTTTCTGTCAATGATGCGCAGGGTCCCATTCTGACACCAGAAATTTATATGTTGAGTAAACTGAGGTCAGTCACAGATTACAATATTGATTGAAGTCTTTTGCTTGATAACAACATCAATTGTTGTTCTGCGTCACAACCATCATGGGAACCTAAATAGTGTTGATGACGGATGCATATATCTTAAAACTGAGGGAAAACATGAATACAATGACATCATATTTGAGCGCATGCATAGATCAGGTGACCGTACTTCCATTTCCAACATGGAAATTATCTTTTACTCATCAGCTACATCTTAATCAATTAGTGTTCTCATGCATGGTCTTACTGGAAGCCATTGGCCCACATCCCCCGTGTGCAGCCAGCCGTCGCCGTCCAAGGCCTCGGCGGTGCTGACGGGGTCGTTCAGGTATCCCCTGAACACGCTGGGACCGCGCATGCAGATCTGACGTGACGAAGCAGCAAAGATGACGTGAGCGGTGTGGTTACACGTCAAGCTTCAGTATTTTTTTTTTAAATTTTGACTCATTTCACTCACCTCTCCCTCCCCGTTCTTGGCGAGATAGTTCATCTCTGGGATGTCGACCACCTTCACGATGGTGCAGGGTAATGGAGCCCCGACATGACCTGAAAGAGACACGTTCACTCTCTGAGGACACAACAGCATAAGTGCTTAAGAGAGAGAGAGAGAAAATGACTTAATGGGATTGTTTTATCACCTGTGCTGAAGTCTCCCGGCATGGAGAAAGTGCAGCCTGCAGTGCACTCTGTCTGGCCGTAGCCCTCGAATATGAGGCAGCCCATGGTGGCTCTGAGGAAGGACAGCACTGTGGGGGAGATAGGCGCCGACGCCGTCAACACGAACCGCAGATTACCTCCTAACTTGGCCTGGAAAAAAAAAAAACAGAAGGGATACGTTGCAGGTTTTAATCACACTGTGAGTCCAAGTTATTTTTAATTCGAACCGTCTTCAGCTGTGGTCATATTTTTCCCATCTGTATTGATCACACCAAGCCAAAATCTTTCAGTTTCTCGTTTGCCTGTGTGCATGCTTCTCCAATACACTCCCACAGGGCCAATATGCTCCGGGTAATTTTGGCATTGATTGCTGGAATAGTTGTGCTTCTCTTATAAAGTTTGGAGTCAAATCCGTGGACTGTTTGCGAGGCTGCTGGTCCGCATGCACCACCGTGTTCAGTACGACAAATAACAGACAGTTGCAAACGCAAAGTCTGGGATTACACGAAAATATGTCGCGACACACAATTGTGCTCTCTGTTTTACACTGGGCTTGCAGTTGCATACTGAAGAAACAGAATCCTGCATATTAATGTAAATCACAGAAAACAGCAGCCTGCCAAAAGGAAGTGATGCGTTCAGGGACCGACCTGGATCTTGTTGAACACCAGCTTGTCCCACAGAGTGTTGTTCCGTACGATCCCGCTGCGGAGCTCGGCCTGCTTTCTCCTCACGGCGAAGTGGAGCAGCGCCCGTTTGAACGGGGAAGTGACGGAGGCCATGATCTTTAGAAGAACCAGCAAATAGAATCACGTTAAAACACGGTCGACGGGCTTTGAACAATGACGTCCGTTTCTACGTTCCATCACTGTGTGAAAGTCAACAATAACAAACACGCCGCTTGGAAAACTATTAAAAGTACCTTTCAAGTACATAAATTTACTCATATTTGATATAAACCTGCATAATCTACTATGACATCAGAAGTCTCAGTGTGTTCATCTACACGAGTTGTGGAATTTCCTAATGACGCAACTCTAGAATAAACCAGTTGAAGTGAGAATCGCAGCAGTCTTTCTCTCGCGTGGTGTTTCTATTCATGAAGAAGGAATGTCTGTTGACAGTATTGACTTTACAAGCCTCATTTAATCCGTGTCTTGGTTTATATGGGTGATGGCAATATTATTTGTCATTTATCTGCAAGAGGCTGAGCTGCTCCGTTTCTCTTCTACACATGAACGCACCGCGAGTGCAGCCACTATTAGAAGTATTCTGATTCATGTTCTTGTTGATTCTTTCTACAGAAACTGCTTAATATAGTTCCTGCTTAATATACATTTGTTTACATAAAAAAAAAGTATCGGTGTCCACTTTTAATGATTTGATAAGTCAGAAATGTGTTTTGAATGTGTGTCGCCACCAATAATAGCATAAAAGTAATCATTTATTCCATTTGAGATGTCATAAAGCCAACAGTGCAGTATAATATTTGAGCCAATCTCGTGATAATATTTTAGAAATCACATTAAGAATATGCTTTGAAAAAGTAATAACTGCAGGTTATCGGGTTAAAAAAACAGAAACAGGACTCTTGGAAATAAAAAAATTATTTTGCCATTTTTATGCAGTTTGTGTATCAACAATAGGTAGAGAGGAGGTCACTTCTGTCATATTAGTTGCTACAAATAGGATAATATTGATATTTTTATACATGTATATTTAACCCAATGACTGCTATTGACAGCAGTTGTATTTATCCACCCGTGGTACCAGATTATGAGTGAATGATGATTCAGATTCTTTCCATCTCGGGTTCTGACCTGGTCGTAGATGCGATTGAGTAGCCGTGGCACGACGGGGAAAAACGTGGGCTTGAGAGCTTTCATGTCATCCATTAGAAGAGTGATGTCCCCTTGGTAAAATCCCACTCGGGCCCCGTGGACAAACATTGAAAACTGTGACAGCAAATAGATTGAATATGGAGTTCAAGTGTAAAAACACACACACACACACACACACACACACACACACACACAGTTCAGGGGGGGAAGAAAGGAAGATCAGCTACCTGAATCATTCTCTCAAACATGTGGGCTAGTGGCAGGTAAGAGATCGACACATCTTCTTGTCTGATCTCAAACGAACCCTGAAAGGAAAAAATTAAAAGAAGAAAAGAAAAATGGAACGTTAAAATGAGCAAAACACAAGGGAGAGATTACCCTCAGGAGGCAGCATAGACTGAAACCTTGCAGGCAATCAAACGCGTCGTACGGCTTTTCCAACAGCAGTTAGATGGCAGAGTCTTTATACAGGGGCAATTAGATAAAGTACCTCGTAGTGACAGGGGCAATCAAACAGCTAATTAATCATACGATTAGACACAGTGGGGAGAGGGACGGTTTGGAGAGACACAGACACAAGCAGATGGGAAGTGATGGTTGCTCCGAGGCTGTTCTCAATTAGACAAGGAGGTGGAAGTGTAGACAGACCTCCAGGATCTTAATGACAGAGGAAGTGTTGGAGGCCATATTGCCGTGGGTGATCATGGCTCCCTTGGGCTTTCCTGGATAAATAAACAAGACATTATTGCCGTGGCCACGGCGCAGCAAAGGAAACTACAGCGGTGCCCATAAAGAGAGGTTGTTAGTGGGCACTGAAGGACATTTCTCTAATGATGTGAGTGAAGGATAATTATGGAGAGACTTATGAGATCAGACGGTACCTGTGGTTCCACTGGTGAAGCAAACCACGGCCAGATCCTGAGGCTGGGGCGGCTACAGCAGGAGGCAATAAAATATGAGAATATGACAACAAGCTTCCTCCACTCGTAATTTGAGACCCGTTTGCAAGTGAGTGTTAATGATATCTTATGGGACAGGAGCAACCATATAGCTGTCATGCTAGCGTTTAGAGGGAGATTAACTATTTACTCCAGTCGGTTTGATGTCGCAGCTGAGAAGAAGGATAAACTCACCACAGGATCTTTGAGGTTCTGCCTGCCCAGGTCCTAAGATGTGGACAGAGAGGAGTTACTCGTATCCATTTACACATCAGCATTGATGACCTGATTAAAGGGGATCAATCTTAATGAGTCGGAATTATGAGGATTTGGTGCTTCCTTCCCCGCTCACCATGAGCTGCTCCAGTTTCAAAACCTCCACGTCGCAGCCCCTCGCCCTCTCCGCGAAGGCTTTGCTGAAGTCTTTAAAGAGAACCAAGCAGGAGAGCGTCGGTGTTGCGCCTTTCTCTTTGTTCTCCAGCAGAGCCGCTGCCTTCTCCTCCCGGTCGCAGAACACCAGGGAGATCTCGGCTAGAACGCACAGAGAGTTCCCGTCCAGGTGTGAGAACTTTGGTCAGTTTTTAGGTGAAATAGATGAAACGGAAACAGAAATGTATCGGAGACAAAGTTGGACAAAACCGCATGGAAGACTGATGAGATGGACGATAAATCTCGAGGACACATTTCAAATGTTTTGGTAAAAAAAAAAAAAAAGATACAAAACACGAGTGGACATACAAACTGAGAAGTACATTTAAATACTCAGCAAATATCTTATGCAAAATAACTATTTTGCTACAAGCACTTCCTCTTCCCACTATCCCATATCCAGATAGTCACACACACAGAAATAACATGCAAACCACACATTCAGTTCCCTAACTAGACTCCAACAGGGGAAGTTCTTATTGTAAGGCATAAGTGCGAACCACTCCACCACCGTCAGCAGAGACGTTATAGAACAAACCACAGGACCTTCTGTAGATACAGACTTGATGAAATCCATGTGTCATTGTTGACCTTGGTTGAATGTTTTGTGTTTCTTTTCACTACTGCAGAATGTATCTGAAACCTTTCTGACTTTAACCACTGATGGATAAAGGACACAATCATAACTAATCTTCATTACATTTAGATGAGGTAACTGTAAAGCTTTATATAGAATCACATTTTAAAGTAAAACCTGTGACAGAAGCTTCCTACGAAAAAATTATATTTAGCAGAAGTGAAGACACGGATACCAACAATATGGATTTAGCTTCTATTCTCACAGTAAATTGCACACTACCCCAGGTTCCAATCCTGGTGTCAGCAGGAAGTAAATCTGGCAAAAAATAACTGAGTTAAAACTGCTGTGCAAGGTGTGATGACCCCTATAAAAGCAGCCAGATAGATATATGCATATAATTATAACTACAAGTACACTTCAAGAGAACAGTTACATTGGAAATTTGCCCGTCACTGAAAGGCCATTAAACTACTGATGGTCATTTGGCTTTTTTTCATGGCAGATTTTAGAAAGTATTTTATCAATTTATCAAAGGTCCTGAACAGGTTCAACTTCAATCTTATTTCTGGTGCTGCAGTGTTGAGTTGCATTTAAAATCCTTTGTGTTGCCATTATATCTGATCTCATGTTGTTGACATAAGGACATTTTGTTCAAAACCAGCAATCTTGTGGCTACAAGAAGAAGAAGAATTATAGAATGTTTCAACAAGGAACTTCCAGCCTGTTTCACATTATTGTGTCAGTATTCAAACCAAAACTACCAGCCTACCAAAACCACCAGATCTACTAGTGATGACGGATTTGATCAGAGAGGTTTTTATGTGCAGGATTTCTCACCGAGGTTGAGGATATGGACCATCGCTTCCGGGCCCAGAGTGTCATACAGAGGAACCACAGCCATGGAGTAGTAGTAGCAGGCCACTTCTGTAATGATGCACTGTCACCAGCAGAGGGAGACAAAGTAGCATCAGTGAGTTTAAATTCCATCTCCAAACCCATTAACCGTGCACTCCAGCGAGATCAATTCACATTAGGAGGCGATGCATAACAATTGGCGTTACCACGCATTTCCTAAAAAACAAGCCAAAGCAAAACTGTAGGTGTAGACTGGTCTAATTAGACTTTGGGGTCTGATGGAGCAGAAAATTGTCTCTCACTCGCAGTCTATACTAAAAGAGCAGACATGGCCTTTTTTTCTGACAGAAATATTAAGAGTTTCAGAGCGGCCGGGCTCTATTATTAGCTGCCCCGGAGACCCACATTCACCACCAGCAAACTGCTCTCAATATGAACGGAGGCATTTTCAAGAGAGAAGATGAAAACTAATCACATTTTCAGAAGTCAGACAAAATGTGATCTAAGCTCTGAGACGATGAATACATGAACTTCAGCTCAAGGGAAATTTTTCAAATTATCAGTGTGGTTTGAGGTAGTTTACAAATCAATCCATCAGAGAAAAGCATCACATGACTTCAAATTTACTTGACTGACTGACTCATTTGTACTATTTCAGCTCTCTCGACACATCACATGATCAGGAATATTCATTCATTCACACAATCTCACACACAGATTAACAAAACACACATACCAGTGAAGCTAATAAGGATTTTAGTCAGCGGGCTTGTAGCTCAACTAAGCCATTAAATAGAAGTGCTGCTTGTGTTCTGGTATAAGCGATATTATTACAATTATGACGTCTCAACTTAAACTCGTCAATATTGACCTATGACCTCACAGGCCTCGAGCGGTAAAAGTCTCTGTAAGTGTCCAAAGATTAACTCAACTCCACCAGCTTTCTTCATCACTACAGTCAGTACAGTTCTCCTGTTGGAGCTCTTATTTACATGCTGTTTGACTTCCATGAAGTTCTGGTGAATGAGCAGAACATCTCATCCTGTTCCAGTCCAGCTGCTCTGTATACATGCAGCATTTAAAGTTTTATCCGTGTGTTTATTTGTCCCACTTTACAAACTGTGATCCCAGTTGAGCAGACACGTTTACGAACATCTACATCCCACCGGGACGTACTCGGGGGTTCTTACCTGTGGGCAGTTCTGTGCAAATATGCCGATAAACTGCTGCGGATTGGGCTGGCAGCCTTTCACCAACAAACCAGAGCCCAGCTTGTGCGCCTGCTCGGCCACCTGAGGAGCGCAGAAAAACAAAACGTTAAAGCTGGAGACGTGACACCGAGAGGATGCGATTACCACGGGGTTTATATACTGAAAGTAAGTCTGACCTCATTGTAGGAGATCCACTCGTAAGGCTGATTCGGCTTCCTGAAGCCCAGACACGGGCCGTCCCCTGAAGGATAACGGGAGTCGGGACAGTTCAAACTATTCCAAATTGACTTGAGATAGCATTTGTTTCAACTTTATCTGAACAAAAGCAGGATTAAAGAAATAGTAAATTCTATAACACAAATATGTATATTTCATGGTTCTGATAAGAAACTGTTCCTATTCTGCATCATTCAGGTTCTTGTATTTCAATTCAGTTTTGTTTGGTAATGATTCAGATTGTATACCTTGAAGACAACAATCTGTCTTCCCGGCACAGACAACCCGGGTTTACCTTCAAATCGTATATTAGCCCGTTAATACAGTGAAGCAGCGTAAAGGTTCGCCCACACATATGAGCTACATACGCAGGAAAAAGATAAAGGGACTTCCATTTCTCAGGATGCATTATTTGTCACATTCACCCACACACTCACGCAACCAAGATAATGACTGAGTGTGCAGGGAGTTTGGGAGAATATCTTCAGGTACTGTGTTCAGGGTTCTGGGCCTCCGCTCAAACCAGGATCCTTAAAGAATGCGAACTGCTACATCACTGTGCAGCCCTCCATTAACACAGCTCATTTGAATTTACATATCTGTCTACTTATAAGGCATTTCTGTGAATAACCAACTCAGAGGAGAGAGAATAATTTATTCAGGCTCAACACAAAAGTATTGATTTACAGCATCTAGCATTTATCAATGTTGCTTGTTGTGCTTCTGTCTGAGCGACTGTCACAATCTTTTCTACGCATTTCAATATCGCCCGAATGCTTTGAGGCACCAAGGTTAGTCTCACTGAGGAGGATCTAATTAGATTGTAGTGGTGACCTTTAAGGTCACGTAGCCTCACATTAGTGTCGGTTTGGTGAATATATTGATGTCTCACAGTGCATTTCTAAACCAGTCCGCCAGTCCTGGGGGTGTTATTGTGGAAACGTTTGTAAACTGAATCTATGCTAGAGCAATTTGAAAACTCGAGAAAATGCGAGTGCATTTTGTGTGTTTTTGTTGCAGTTGGGCTTCATAACCTTCAACCAAAACCATGAGACTCCAGGCGATTTTGCTCTGTAACTGATGATCACGACAGCTCTTGTTGTAGGTAAAACAATAGCGTTTTAATGTTGCACAGAGAGCAGGATTTGTAGATTGAAGGCGTCACCATGACGCCAGGGGCAGAAATTTGAAATCTGGCATCTCGCTACGTGGCCTTGAACGAGACACTGGTTGCTGCACCATAATATTTCCCAAGGAGTTAAAGTTACTGTGCACATTCTCCATCCTCGATACAGAGGTTTTTATTCACTGAACATCAATGCTGCAATAACCTTGACATCGCTTTGAGACACGCATTTATGTCCAGGCAGCGCCAGTGTTGTAGCTGCATTGACGTTATTTCTTGTGTGCACATGTTGTTCTCATGGCTCCTATTCAGTGACATCCTGCACTCAAAATCACTGACATGCCGAAGTTTATAAGATTCCAGCATAGAAAGGGCTAAATGCACAGATCACGTACCGTGGTGTCGGACATTCAAAGGCTTTCCAACGACATCTCAGCGTTAGATTAAGAAGCGTTGAAGTAAGAAATCAACAAACCATGCAGGATCTGGATTAAGCACCTCAGCTTTAAAAGTCACCTATTTTGCTAAATTTACTTTATACTGGTTTTCTAACAGTAATAGGTATCCAAAAAGCCTGTGTACGAGGCCCCAGAAGTGAAGAAAGTCTGTCGTCTCCCTCACTCACTCCACTTTTTAGCGAAGTGTGTTCATACAGGCGAATCACAGATTTTCCCTTCATGATGTCATGCAGGGAAATAACCACTGCCTGGATATTTCCTTTGACTCCCCACAAGTAGATGAGCTCAGTCTTCTAAAATTATGATTAGGTGCCATTTTTTTTTCCATCACAAACATTATCGGAAAACCCACACAGCTCATTAGCATTTAAAGGTACAGACACAGAAACAGCCTGTTCTCAGAAGAGGTAACTGGATTGACTTTTAGACTAGCTGAAATTCAGGACCAAATCTGGATTTGGAGCAATATACTTTGAATGCAATGATGTGGGACCTCTGAGTAAAATAGTTGAAAAACTGTACAATATGGGACCTTCAATAACCTTACACCTGAAGCTCAAGCAACTTGAGCTTCCACAAACAAACAGCAACCAGACTAATCAATTCATAATTTCTCCTTGAATAAAATGCGTCTTCTTTGCATTACCTGAGGCCTTCAGGCCTCTCTGGAACATGGCAAAGGCTGTTTTCACATCTTCATAGTAAAACTCCAGCAGGGTGTCACTTTCATTAAGAGCCGATCGTCTGCAGACTGGATCTCCCTGCAACAAACATGACGGTTGCTGAAACCCGAAGACACTCCTCTGATGATTAAATATGTCGATCGCACAGATACGACGCCACGAAGCCCGCAGAACACACGATCTGCTCACCTTGATGGCCACAGACTGGGCTTGTAGATCACATGGGGGACGCAAGGGTCGAGGGCGGGTCACCAGCCAGTACGCGGTGAGGGAGGCCACGGCCCCCAAACCCAGAAGAGAGGAGGACGACAGGGTGAGGGAGGGCAGGGAGAAGGAGGGCCAGGGCAGAAGACTCCAGATGTCCTCCGATTCAGAGCCTTTGAGTCCGGCGCTGGAGTGAAGTGATCGAAACCACTCCTGCAAATGCATCGCTGAAAGAGAGGAAGGTTAAAGGGAGGGACGAAAAAAACTAGTGAGAATTATAGACTGCGGGTTTAAAAAAAAAAAATGTAGCTGTGGTCTAAAGTCTGCATTTCTTCTCTCAGAGCGAGACTCATCAGTGTAAAGTTGCAGCTGCATCACAGATCAACAGATATTTGGAAAGTTTCACCAACTGCTTCCTTTGGAGCATTGCAACCATAAGCTGAAAGCTGCATAAACAAGAAGAATTTTTAGTATTTGGAGTCCTATCTTTACCCCGAACAACATTAAAAGATTAATAAATATCCATTCTCAGTTGAATTTATTTCAGTCATCTTCACAAGTTTCAACAATATACACATGACTGAAAAGGGTGCAAGATAAAGCAAAAGTTTTATTCTCTGCCTGTCGTGTTCTGCGATGTCAACATGCAACACTCATGATGGAAGACTTAATTTAGAAGTAGACATAAATTAAAAAAAGATACATTTTGAGTTGATGCAGTAATAAAATAAGGAAACAGAATTATACCAATATCGTCCCCGCACACAACAAACTATGAAAACCTTTACCACTGTGAAGCAGCATTACACGTGAAGCTGGTACCTTTAACCAAATTATATTAGGCTGTAAAACATGTCATGTAATTCTGACAAACCGACACGTTTTTCAGCTTACCGTGAACACATGAAAACAGAAAGCAAGACTTGTTCAAATCATCTTCATAAATGACTTCGTTAAAAACAGCAGAAAATTAATTTCCTATCAGTCAACTAATTGACTGACTAATCCTTTCCGCCCTTTAATCTGCCAACTATATAGAATAAATTAATGTTTTTAACACTGAGAAGCAGCTCTACAGCCGTGCACTTTGAAATGGGTGGAATGAATTATAGGAAAGACATAATTGAATTGAACTATAAGTTAATTGCATATTCATCATTTCATTCATTATGTCTGCGTTCCATAAAACAAACTATAATCTCAAATACTGGAGAGTAAACACTGCTTCTGGGAATCAGCAGAGCTTTCCTCGCACATCAAACATGCAACAGAAAGAAGCAGAAATATTGACCTTTCTGTCAATACAACATGTTCTTTCATGTCGAGACGAGGTGGC
>OMNM01034120.1:0-25431 GCA_900302745.1 Parablennius parvicornis | reverse complement strand
GAAGATAGAAGAAAAGGGAGAGGCCATGTGTGACTGAGGACGAAATGGCAAACTCTTCCTTCCATCGTCCTCTCCACCAGCCCCCAGCCCCCCATCTCAGTCACACAAACACAGACACACACACACACAGTCACACACACACACTCACACACTCCCCCACCCTCCTGGTCAACACTCACCATCATTACCACTGGTACCCAACAGAAAGCCATGATGCAGCTCACCTCGTATGCCAGCCCAGCCATTTTAGGTGTCGCGGCAAACATCTCCCAAGATGGCTCCTCTGAATCGCGCCCATACTCCAGGGATCCGGCGGGGTCTTTGTCCGCCTCCTGGCACAAGCAAAGTGTCTCCATTGGCAGTACAGATGGCATCAGAGAGGATCGTGGGTAGAAAAGGGTGAGGGTGAGGGGAGGAGGAGGAGGAGGAGGAAGGGGATGTTGGGGGGAGGCGATTCCGGGCCAACCGTTTTCTCCCCTCTCTCCTTGTTATCTGTTAATAGTGGCTCTTTTCAGGAATCCCACATCTTTCAATGTTCATCACGAGCCTGAAACAAGAGCGTCAGAGAGGAAACAGAAATAAAACATAAAACACACACACACATTATGAGGTGCCATTACTAAACACAGCCTTTCAACGATCGTTATAAATGCCATTTTTCTTGAAACCTGTGGGATATACTGTACTCATGATCGGTCGTCATAAATTGGTTCATTATTAAAAATGCATGCCTCCCCTCATTGCTTTGGTTTGTGAGGTTTTTTTTTCCCAGGCCATGAGTGTGTATTTTGTTACAATAAAAAGCTCCAAACAAACCCTTCACCTCACAAAAGTACAAAGGTTAAATCAAGGGTGCCTCGGACCAGCCCCATACATAAAGCCTGGAGTGTTTTTATTCCCGTTCATTAAAGAGGCACGCCGTGTTCACACGCTACCTATAACAGGAAAGACTCTGGGACAGACTCGGACCACGGCCTTTTCACATATCCAATATCTCACTGTGAAGCGAAGCAATTAGCCCGGTTTGACAGGGAGCTCTTCTGCAAAAAGGTAGTTAACAGAATGAATGAAAACTCATCTCACTTTGGTGCTCTTTAGGCATTAGTGGCATTCTCCGGGCTGAGCGTATGCGCCGTGCAGCTGAAGTACCAAGTTGAAAAGTTCAGCTCCTGTCTACAGGACAGCAGTGGCCTTCTCATTGAGGAAAGGCACAATGTATCCCAAAGGCCCCAAAGATTCACTCCAGCTTGAAATACAGACGCTAAGTGTTTTTTTTGTTGTTTTTTTTTTTCAAACCCTGTTTGTGTTGGGTGCTACACCACTCAACCACATTATAAGCTTTCTCAAGAACATCAGTGTTTGAATAAAACACTGGCTTTCCACTTTGCTTCTAAACAAGGCATACGTGAAATTGCAATGAAATGAATGGGAAATACTCTTTTGAGAGATAATTCAAGAGCACACATGTAGACTGCCAAACAGGAGAAAATGGAGATCTATTAGAAGAGTCATATAAGGAATTGTCACCAAAAGCAGCTTAATATACTTTAAATAAAAAAAAAAAAAAAAAAGACAAGTTGACATGTCATAGGAGCAAAACAACTCCACAACTCCACAAATTCCAAAATCCATTTAGCTGCTTTAGTTTCAGGGACCTGGTGAATACTGATGCCATGTTCCCCTCTCATGGGTCACTTGAATACACCAGAGTGCTTCCCTGCAATATGACATGAATGAGTGAAAATATCCCCAAACTATCCATCATACTCCACTTCTACTCAGAGTACAAACAAAACCCCGCCTCATACGTTTGAGAAGTCACTGCTTCCAGGTTTAGGAGATCTCATTGAGTCTAAACTGCTCCCCTTCAAGCCTCTGGTTGACCTGTTTAGTATTCAGCACCATGTTGCAGAGGACCTGAATGGACAGCAACCCCAACCGCCATCAAACCGGAGCCAACTTTCAACTGTGGGCCCTCAGTCAATACATAAAGCTCAGTTCAAAAGCACTGAAGTAAGATGAAGGACAAACGTTGATATATGGGCCGAAGTGGTGAACTGGACACCCCAAAAAAAACAGGGTTTTTTTTACATTGGAGAAGAAAAATAACAACATGAAAATTCATCTTACCTCCTCATTACATAATTACTATACCAGGATGATGCATTAGGAATAAACCAGGGAAATTCTGCAATTAAAACGACTTGCAACTATTTCCAGGTGTTATAAGATGGAGAAAATAGCATATAAGTGTTTTCCTGGACACAACATTAGGATCCAATTTATCAATTTGGATTTTTTAAATTTTTTATTTTAAGTAATATTATCACACAGAAACTTCAAGACAAAACTTTATTCTTACCTTTCCAGGGCCAAATTCTGCCATGTCGCGTTCAAAGCCTGGGAGTTGTATAGTTATGGGAGTCATTTCTACTTTCGGTTATCTAGCTTTATGACAGGTATTTAACACTCATACAGCTAGATAACCAAAGACAGAAACGGACCCCCCTCTCACACACTCGTGCTGTGGGCCCACATGATGCTGGAAGGAGGAGAAGCAGCATGAGGAGGCCTGCAGTATACATTCATATAAAAAAGAAAAACAACAACTCACAGCTCATTTATATCGTTGCTAATTAACAGCCGGTATTATGGAGGATAAACGCTGTTTAAGGCACAGAAAGCACAGAGAAATGGAGCTCAATGGATCAGCTGCTTGATTTGAGCTGACACGTTTTTTTTTCTTCCTAGTATAATATCCAGAAAATGATGAAATCCATGAAGTCCTGTTCTGACATTAATTGTTCGGTTTCAGGCCTACTTAAATAACACTGGCCTAAAAATTGTAATTACATTGCAAACTCTTACAATTTAACAATAATATTTCGAAAAAAACAGTCCTAATAAAGCGAAGAAATGGGAGAAAAAAAATTACGACTCCTCCGACAAATAACACCATGCCATGATTAAATAAGATTAACAAGGCTTTACACGCTTCAATCTTTTAACTAAAATATTTTAAATAAAAAAAAAATACACATTGAGTCTCATGCTTAAATATATTTTCTTGATGGGAAAAAAAAGTGTTTCACACTTTAATTAATGCACAATTACGCGTGAGAAATGGCCTCCAATACGCAAAGCTGAAAGCAACAATATGCTTCCTATTTCCTTTTTTTTTTTGTTTCATCTAAGACCATATTACAACTAAATGCACATTTATTAAGAAATGTTCTACATTTAATTTCATATTTACGCTTCTCGCAAACCGCTGTTGGTGTTTTTAAAAGATAAAAACTTGGCATTGCTTTGTCATTGCACACAAAAACAAACCCACTCGTGAATCGTCTGTTATAAATTGTAATATTAGAAAGACGGTGTTTCATAACAGCCTCCTTTTGCCTCACTGGATGATCGTGTGTGACGAAAAGTACAATACATGACCATGAACCTGACACCGTGTTTACAAGGATGCAGGGGGATAAATGATGCTCCAACATCAACAGTTGACTAATGTATTCAATTTTTTATATAATCTCCTGAATCTCAATTAATCAGGGGTTTTTAACATGCTTCAAATTGCTCCTGGCTTTTTAGTGCTCATGGGGACAAGGGATCCTTACTTTTAATGAGAGTTGTGATTGGCCTACTTCTTCTGAAACTAGAATATTTCACACCACTCGGATTATCCACATGAGCTACTGCAGGAAATAAAAAGGTTCCTTCATATAAGGATAATAGGCCGAGGAGCGTGGACGCCTTCAACATTGTGGTACTTTGTAGAAAAAGGGTTTAGAGACCTGCACATGATTCACCTTTTAACCAAACATGAAGGTATTTCTGGCTGTTTAACAACCTGCAACACATAAACTTTACACGGTAAAGTGAGCGAACATCCTAAAATGACCAGAATGAGACACATGGAGCTTGAACTGATAGAAAAGCAGGTGAAATATATGATGCTGCGGGTGCAGATGTTGTCTATTTGAAGATGCGTTTCATACCTGTTTCTAGAAGTAAAGCGCACTTCTCGGGCTTAATGTCCTCAGCGGCTCGTGCACAGTTTTCCAGCGGGTTCTGCCTGCGTGTCCACTGGGCCCCGGGTACAGAGCCAGAGCCGGCTGCGCTCCAGCAAACCTCCGCCGGGTCCGGGTCCATCCTCCCGTCTCCTCTGTCCTCCAGCTTGTGGCTCTCCTGCAGCCTGCGCCGCGCGCCTCCTCCACGCGCTGACACCCCGCTCCGCACTGACGTCACAGGACGAGCAGGCCAATCACACCAATCACACATCACAGCGTCTGGTCGCACCAAAGATCTTCTGACCTTATCAAGACGTCTCACTCCGTCTTGCTTTACGCGAACCTATTTTATTATACTCCACTACACTTCAGCCAAGGATTTTCTTCAGTCGTTTGGTAACTTGTTGTAACAAATATTATTTAGCAGTTTTATTTTAGCAGTAACTCATATAAAAAAGCCTGTAGAGTTTTCCTCGTACATTGTGCAACATTATAAAGCATATGGATCTGTGATATGAACTGAATTTTAGGCTTCCCAATGCTGATACAGAATGGTAAAACATCAGACAGTGCTTAAAAAATGATTACTTAATAGTTTGTTTTCAGTGACATAGATATCAGTGTATTGTGTGGCTACAATTAGTTTCTTCTTGGTACACTGTTTTAAGAAAATTACTGTGAGGTTATCTTAAAAAGTCTTGGAGCACTAAGCATAGATCTACTGTGAATGCTCTCCAGTTGAGATTCTTCCATGCAAAACCAGTGATCAGCTAAGATCAGCGTATCAATCTACCGACACTTTGTTCCTCTTCACAGTGAAATTAAGTCTTAATACACTGTATGGACTGCATATTTCAGGTTATTGCAGAATCATTTTAAAGCTAATAAAATGCTTTTTATACGTCATATTCCACCAGCCTAAAAGTTTTGCATACTACAACAATATACACATCCACCCCACCTTCCACAGAGGCACACGGATCTTTTTAGGACCTCAGCATAAATACGCACATCATCCCTTTCTTCATACTGAGTTAGTCATTATAATATGTGTGATCTTTCAATCTTTCTGGACTTGGAATTCATGCTTTATTATACCGAAATTGTGTTCTATAATTTGAATATAAGTAAGTAAACAGAGATTAAATATTTTAGGAATTAGATTTTTTTTTGTGTGTGTGTGTTTGTTTTTTCTTGCTTATATTACAATATACTGCCACTATTGCCTCCATGTTAATCACATTTATTTAAAACTTCCATGTATCACTTGATGTAAATCAGTAAGTAAATCCAAAGGTTGCTCCGGTGTCTTATAACTCATAAAACATTTGTAACTGAAAACAAAGTCCATCCAGCGCAAAGAAAGTCTGATGACTAAAGATGTTTGCCAAATTATACCAACAATAAGTTTTTCCACTGCATTTCTGCAAGTATCCCCATCCTTCAAATTACATGCACACACATTTTTGTAATTTTAAACTAGATGTGCAGGATAAAATTAATTTGCTCTTAATGACGTCCACATGGTTTCCGAGGCTGTAGGACGGAGTGAGAGCTCCCGATCAATAAATGAGCTTCAAGATGTGAGGCGCTTGTGATTAGTGTGGGAAATTAACATGAGGGGCCACTGACACCGGCGCAATATCAGTTCCCTCCAAAATGCTACAACCAGAGGAAAATGTGCTTTAATGTGGTGAATTACACATTAACCACTGGTTATACATTTCATTCAGTGAAAGTGTGTCACAATTGCAGCTGTATTTGCAGCAAATGTTACTTTAAATTAACACGTGAAGAAATTAGTTAGAATTTTCCTTCTCTGCACTTCATGTCAGTGTGCAGTTTACATCCAGTACTGTCGAATGGAAATTTATTTCCTAAATGCCTGTTGTGACCTGTGCTGACTGTTTTTTTTTTAGGTTGTAAATATGTCTTAGATGTATACTTTCACTAACGACATTGGGATTTACAGCATTGAATGACATTTCAATTGAATTGGAGCAAGTGGTGTACACAGTTTCTCAACAAGCTATTGAATTAGATGCTCTATTCAAAGGCCAATCATAGGAAAGCTTTATGTTAGAATGAGGTGTTATATTTGGAAATGCTTAAATAATGACTAGCTAGTTGATTTTCAGCTTATAAGACATTGATAATCCTTGTCTTTTTGTGTGAAGTGCTTTTGTGTAAAACATTTTTTACTCTTATTTTTGTAAGAGTAGCCTGCATGCACAGTAAATGGACACTATATACTGTATTTGCTCCTTGGTAAATTAACAGAAGTATATGTAAATGCACTTAAGTTTTATTGACATATTGTTTTGCTCAATGCATGGAAAACATATGAAGTACATAGCATGAAACAAAAGCATTAGCAAGGCACGAAGCAATCCATCCAAGTAGGAAAAGCACGGCATTCTTGTATCTCCTGCTCGCACACACTCGTCGTAGTTGCAGCATACAGGCCGAATACACTTGCTGGAGCCAACACTTAAAGAATCCCAAAGATGATGTCTGGCTGGAAGAGAGATAATAATAAAAACTTTAACATACAGTGACGTCCTATCGGGGCAACATTGCATGCTAAATTATGCACTCAGTCACTCACACGCTGCAGGAGGAGCTGTCCCGTGAAAGAGCTCTTGTCTGGAGGCTGGCGGTCCTGCTCTCCCGCCTTACAGCGTAGATAACCATACAGGTTAGCCACTTGGAGGGAAATACTAGCCACTACCAGTGACTAGGGAGGATAAACAGATTTATTTAAAAAAAAAAAAGAAACATTAAGTGATGTCGCTGCAGAGTCTCTATACAAGCCAAACACATCTCACCAGCCATTTAATCTTCAAGGAGAAGAGGGAGGTGAAGAAGAAGAAAGTCCAAATAAGAGGACAAATGATGAGACCAAGCCAAAATATCCTTGCCTCTGCTTCTGTCCCAATGTTATTACCTCGTGACGTCTGCACAAATACAGAATCACAACATGCCAGTGTACTCAAAATTCTCATCCACAGTCAAAGAAATGGCACACATCTTTTTTACCTTTTTGGCCTCAAACACCCAGAAGCTCCTTCCATCCTCGTCAATCTGATTCCACCAGCGCAGGCCCACCAGCAGTCGGCCTGTCACATTCTGGAACAACACAAATGAGGCGTATCGAGTAATCAAAATTAATGAGGAGAAAACAGTGACCGAAGTACCATAAAGTAACAAAACAGAAGGAAAAACAGCAGTCTGAATCTTACCTTAACCGACCAAAAGTCAAAAGAGAGCAGAGCAATAATCAGGACGAAACATGATGCAAAGTTCCTGCTGATCCAGTCACACAGCAAATAGATGACAATGGCACAGACTCGGAAGAAAAGGTGGAAAAAGGAGGCCAGGGGGTGTCTGAAATCACAAGAGTTGATGGACAGAAAGCCTATAGTGTCAGCAAGAATCTATTTTATATAACTGAAATTAAAATGATATAACTTCTCCAACCTTTGGGGGGATTAAATGATTTGCATAAAGGTTATTGACGGTTAACGACATTTTAGAGTAAATATTGGGAGTTAAATATTTACTTTAATGTGTGTGTGTGGGTGTGTTTGTGTGTGCGTGTGTGTGTGTGTGTGTGTGTGTGTGTGTGTGTGTGTGTATACTGCTCCAAAAGGCCCATAAACATTAGCAAATGCTGTCAGTTTCATTATAATGTTATCCTTTCTTCTTATGGCCTTTAATAAATGTTCACAGGACTTTCTCAGAAGCTTCTGAAATGTCTTTCTTTTATTTTAACTGCTTGCTATTTCACGAGCCCAAACTATCCAAATATCATTCGATTCTCACATTGGTTCCTTGAATTCTCACCAAAGCTCATGTATGGGATTCAGGCCGGACCACTGACAAGTTGACTCAATGATGTTCCAGTAATGGATTCTGCTTGGGATTATTATTGCCCGGATAGAACGTAATGAATACTAAACTTGGACTTCCAGACACTGGTTCACCAGTCTGTTCTTTAAAATTGTCTCATATTTCCAGGAATTCAATTCATCCGTATCTGCAATCTCACTCTGCAGGAGGAGCCTGGCTCCATACATGAAAGCTGGGATGATGTATTTGTCGTTGTTAACATCATTATTCCTATTCTGCCTTGCATTAATCCAAACAGGTTCTGTTTATTGTAATGATTCCATAAAACACAATTTATAAATGAAAACCATAAACATTATTATTCCATATGCCTGTCAACCACTATTGTATTGGTCAGCTTAAATTGTTATGAGTTTTCCTGCAGAATCTGCTTGGTGGCTCAAACTTCTTCAGATAGTTGTTCCCAACTTCTTAGGTTCTTCTGCAGGTTTTCTGTTGTTTTCCCCCAATGACCAGACCAGAAAAGCCTTAGGCACTGTGACTTTAAACCTGACTTTTCAAGATTATGAAATGATTGTCTCATCTTTTGATGAAGCTCATTTATCTTTGCCATCGACTCGAGCAACTCCATACATGATTAACAGTGGAAGGAGAACATGAGCAAATATTTTCAATAATCTGTACAGTTGAATAGGTTTGATCGCAAATTACAGCCTAAGTTGTCTTATTGCGCTGATATTTGCTGCAAAGATTTAATAAACTGTAACTTCCCTTTACACACAATCCAAATAATTTTGCATCAAAAAGGACATTTAGTGATAGTACGTATTGCAGTGAACCTGATGAGTGCGCCTCTCCGCGCCCTCTCCTGCTCGTCTGCAGCATAGTTCAGTTCCACATCCTCGGTGTCATCCGCCATCGTCTGTCAAGGAGAAAAAACACAGTAGCATCAGCAGCAGTCCACATCACCGGAGCAAAACACAACGCTGCCATACTCGGAATATTAGGACACAGGCGATAGGCAGCCACATTTCAAATTGATACGTGTGCCACATTTACCAGGTCCTTCTCCAAGGAAAGCTGTATGGAGGCAGGTGTTGCAGTGAAATAAGACCGACTCTGTTTCCTCTTTCATCTCCACATTATTGTATTTTGAGGGACTATCTCCGCCTCCTATGATTCTGCACAGTTGTTAAAGGAGTTTAAAAAATAAAACAGTATTATTTCTTTGTCATTATTAAATGTTAATACCAAGAATGCATTATAAGGGTTGAACAAATTGGTAATAGTTACATGTGCAAAATGTGTTAAAAGCGACCGCGGCAGGACTCGAACCTGCAATCTTCTGATCCGAAGTCAGACGCCTTATCCATTAGGCCACGCGGCCACATGAAAACTGAAAAGAAATATCACATTATAAAATTGTCTAAGTCTTCTTATATAAGTCTACTTATTTTGTTCATGTTGTTTCATGTTGCGTGATTATACCATGCATTCCTCTATATTTTCTGAAGATTTTATTTCGATTAAAACATTATGGTGTAGAAAGACATCCAAACCACACGATGGCGCTGGCGCTCTATTTTGTTTTGGTTTTCTCACCCCGTGGGTAAGACTGAGGTAACTACAATGAGCTGAGGAGCGACTTTAAACCAGTTTTTCTGTACTTTCCTTTTATCTTGCAATATGGTATGCAGGTGAAGTTGCCATGTGAATAAGACGACCTGGTTACCATATCTAGAAAGTGAGTTATTGGCTTTGGTGAGCTTAACTCGTTAGCTTAGCCGCTAAGTGTCAACGTAAACACAGGTGATGAGGTTGGTGATATAGCAGCTACAATAATGTGGAAAACCAAACAACTGATTTTCTCCTTCCGTGATATGAAATTACCGGCCATCAGGCAATGCTCCATTTGTTATCGAGTGTTGCTTTTAAAGTTGGGAAGTCACTTTTTAATCGGTGTACCTTATTTGAATGAAATGAGCGTGCATAGAACTTGTCAAGCATATATGATACATCCTGGAGTATCATATATGTTCTTTATTACCTGAGGATAAGCCTGGATTTTAATACCTAAATATATTTCAACTGCTTTAACACTTCACTGGATGTCATTTGTTTTGTTTTTTTTTTGCTGTTTCCATCTGTTTCAGCTTCCTTGAGAAGTCCTGATGAGGTGATGCTGCAGGTATTGCGCTGCCCTCTGCGGAGATCTGTAGTCTCTCTACAATGGACGTGCCTGCACTCCTTTTATTCCACAGAACCCCGCTCGCTTCAGGGCGAGGACTCCACAGAGACCCGCCTGAACCCACTTAACATCCAGATGCTGTCTAAAAATCTCCACGGGCAGATCTTTCGAGGGCAGGAGCCAGAGTTCAGAGAAGAAGATATAGAACGCAGTGTTGGACACTTGCAGAGACACCAGCTGTGGGGGAAGGAAGCATCACTGTTGCCTGATGTTGAGCTCAAACTTCCACAAATGTATGGCAAAAACATTGATGAACACTTTAGTATCTTAGCCCAAAAACAGAGCCTCCCCTATCTTGAGGCTGCCAGCAAGCTGCAACAAGCTGACCTACCACCCATGCCTCTGGAATGGAGCTGGGAGGTAGGATGGACTCGGTATGGATCAGATGGGGAACTTCAGAAAGTTGATTTTCCTGACGAATCTGCACTAGTGTTTGATGTGGAAGTGTGCATAACAGAGGGACAGTGTCCCACTCTGGCGGTTGCTGTGTCCCCAACAAACTGGTGAGTACCTTGCCAAAACTGCAAAGATCATGTAAAGGCAGGGAACATTTGTGTTTTTCATTAGTTGATGGCATTTTTTTTTTTTTTTTATTTGTGTTTCATTCTACTAATACCGCATACTAAAAGATTACCCGGCATATGATTATAAATGAAAAACAGGTAGATATTAATGTTCCTATTTGCTAGGTATTCCTGGTGCAGTAAACGTCTTATTGAAGACAGATACACCTGGTCAAACCAGCTCACCCTCGCTGACCTCATCCCACTAGAGACACCATTTAACTCTGTGCGCCCTCCAGGGGGTGAGTGGAAAGAAAAGCTTGTGGTGGGCCATAATGTCAGCTTTGATCGCTCTTTCATTAAGGAGCAGTATCTGCTAAAGGTTAGTATTCTGAGAAATATCTCCTCAAGTTCTCTTCATGAGAAGAAAGAGAAGCCCAGGAGCAGACACAGTTTCAATTTTACAATTAATTTTGCATATCAATTTGTTGTTCTTCCTCTAAGGGTTCAAAGGTACGTTTCATGGACACAATGAGCTTGCACATGGCCATCTCAGGGCTTACGGGCTTCCAGCGCACACTGTGGATGGCCAACAAGTTGGGTAAAAAGAGGGGCCTTCAGGAGGTTAAAGCACATATCAAGAAAACTGGACAGAAACGAGAAGGACCAATGGTTCGTGTGCTTTCTAACCATAGTATTCCTACATTATGCGTTCTGACTAGTATTTGGCATTTGTGGAAAATATCATCAGCATATCCTGGAGTGTCATGGTGTTTTGACTATAGGTAGGCTCCTGGGACTGGGTAAACATCAGCAGCATTAACAATCTGGCTGACGTTCATGCTTTGTATGTGGGAGGCCCGCCGCTGCAGAAAGAAGCCAGAGAGATCTTTGTGAAAGGAAGCATGATGGACGTCAGGAACAACTTCCAGGTCAGAGGTTCAGGATTAAATGTTTATTAAAATGTCTATGAACTGTAGTTCTTGAGAGGGACGTCCAGGTTTTCTAGCCATTTACTATTTTTATGAGTAGTAGTTGCACAATATAAATGTGCGTTTGCTGCCACCTACAGGAGTTGATGAGGTATTGCGCTATGGACGTTCAAGCAACACACGAGATCTTCACAGAGCAGCTCCCCCTTTTCATGGAGAGGTCAATAAAGCCATACCAGCAAACATTCTTTAATAAATATCACAATAATTGTGTATTGTTTGCATATAACAATAATTGTTCCTCATCTCTGTTGTATAAGGTGTCCTCATCCAGTGACACTTGCCGGGATGCTGGAGATGGGTGTGAGTTACCTGCCAGTTAATCAAAGCTGGAAACGATACCTGGAAGATTCTCAGGATGTTTATGACGAGCTGGAGAGAGAGATGAAGAAGTCCCTCATGACTCTAGCAGATGATGCCTGTCAGCTCCTTCAGGACGGCAGGTACTGACTGACACGGTGATCCGAACCTTATTGCATCGTGGTAGTCAATGTTATACCTTCAATAATGTGTTAAAATAAGTCTTAAGTCTGTATTAAGAATGTGAAAAACAATCATATGGTTTGTGTGTTTTTATTGAAGATACAAAGACGATCCCTGGCTTTGGGACCTCGAGTGGGACGTGCAGGAGTTCAAGCAGAAGAAAGTTGCAACCAGCAAGAAGAAAAATTCAAAAAAATCAGCTGAAACGAAAGCTGCTACTCCTCTCCCGGAGTGGGAAGAAGGTGGATGCATATTCAGTTTTCCCTTTGGCACATTTCTTTTTAAATCAGCGTTAAATTTGTGCGATACCAAAGCATTGTGAGAGGGATAGTGATAAAACAACAGACGAGATCACGTGCATGAACTGTTACATTAGACCCAGGTCCACCCACTGAGGAGGAGATGGCCGGCCCTTCCACCAGCAGACTGGCTGTCGACAAGCTGAAGGAGACGGTGGACCGACTTCCAAAGAGAAGACAACATCTGCCAGGACATCCAGGGTGAGCTGGCTCCCAAACACCACTGAGGCATCCGACATGGGTTCCCTCTTCCAGTTCCCCACAACACTGGGATGGAGTCCTTCTTCATCCCTCACCTTGTCTTCCAGGTGGTATCGTAAGCTGTGTGAGAAGATGTCTGACGAGGACAGCTGGTCACCTGGAGCCAGCCTCATCAGTCTGCAGATGAGACTAACCCCAAAGCTGATGGGTCTGACGTGGGATGGGTTCCCGCTGCATTACACCGAGAAACACGGGTGGGGATATCTGGTACCTGGACGCAAGGATAATCTTAATCTGCAGGAGGAAAACACTGGACCTGTCTGTCCACACAGGTACTCGATAAAGTTCAAACACAGCGAGATGGTTTTGCCCGAGATTACAGCCTGGCGTGTGAAGTTAAAGCTGTATTGTGTCCTACAGAGCGATTGCGAATGTTCACAGAGAGTATTGTGAGCAGAACAGTAAAGAACAGCCTGTAAATCTGGACTCTGGCCCTGCAGAGGACCTCAATTGGACCGACAGCGCAGTGTGGCAAAAGGTGAATTTGATATCTCTGGTGTAAAAATGACTCAAGTGATGTGGTGTTTGAATTTTGAAACTTTTTTTCAAAGTCACAACTTCGTTAATCCGAAACAAACATGACATTTGAACAACTCACTCTTTAATCTGGCCAATAATGTGAATTTCAATTGTGCACCGCAAGGGATATTTTGCTTTTGAATAATATAAGATATCATCATGTATTTTCACAAAATATGGCATTAATCTGAATAGTCATACAAGCGGCTGTTGATTAAGTCATTTTGATTTTATAGGGTGTATATTCACTTATGTAGTTTAAAAAAGAGGAGAAATTAAGAAAACGTATTTTCAAGACTCATAAATTGTAAACAGTAAGCATTATTTTTAGTTATTGTCTCTGCCTCTGCCCCCCCTAGTTTAAGTCAAGTGTTACAGAAGATGGATAAATAGATGAATGAAAGAGCTGTCCATTGAAAAAAAACTGTTAAAGACATATTTACTTCTCCTGCTGTGTAAGGTGGAAGAGTTAAGTTCCCTGGAAAGTTTATCAGAGGAAAATGGAATCAAGACAATGCAAAGTGTGCAGCGGAATAAAAAGATGGTGAGCAAATTGTTTATATATATATATATATTCTATTTTCATGCATAAATTAGTATCTCGGTACTTGTTGTTTTACTATGTGGTGCTGCATACCATTTGTAGTGTTGTTTTTTTGTTTTTTTAAACTGTCATTGTTGTGCTATGTATTGTTCATTAACAGCCTGAAGACCTTCATCATGAGGAGGGTCAGAGTCACTGTCATCACCATGGAAATGGGCCGTACAATGATGTAGACATCCCAGGTTGCTGGTTTTTCAAATTACCGCATAAGGTGAAGAGAAGTTGCCTTGTTTGTACTAAATGATCTGTAAACACAGCATGCGGTTCCGTTGATTTCACAGTTTGACTGTGGAAGTCTCTGTTATCCAGGATGGCAATCACAACAATGTCGGCAGCCCTTTCTCAAAAGACTTCCTGGCTAAAATGGAGGACGGTACTCTACGAGCAGGAAGAGGCGGGACGAACGCCACGAGAGCTCTGGAGATCAATAAGATGATGTCCTTCTGGAGGAATGCCCACAAACGTATCAGGTGACCATCAGTTTCCACATTAGACTCCTACAAGATGAAGTTATCGAAGCTAAAATTGTCGCATTTCTATTCTTTTTTTTTTTCTGCTCAGTTCTCAGATGGTGCTGTGGCTCAGAAAGGGAGAGCTTCCTCGTATTGTCAGCAGGTATATTAAAAGTAATCCTGTAACGGGTCATGTCGTTGAACACATTTGTCATTGCTGGATGTGACAACCTTGTCGGTCTCCCAAAGGCACAAAGAGTTTGAGGAGGAGGGTCAGTACGGCGCCATCCTACCTCAAGTTGTCACCGCTGGAACAGTGACGCGCCGAGCTGTGGAGCCAACATGGCTGACTGCCAGCAACGCTCGGGTAGGACCAGTCAGCACAGAAAGTGTGAAATGACTGAGGTTACTCCCAGTCTGGACGAAAACATCGGGGGAAGGAGATGAAGGAAGAAATATAAATAAATGCATTTTTACTTTTATGGTTAGGTTTTCATAATGAAATGACTTTGTTTTTTTAATTTGGCCTTTACTTCACTTCCACTTTGTACTCCAAATGTTAAAATTCTTGACAAATAGTAAAATTTTTCTACTTGTTATGGCTCTTTTTTGGCACATTTTGTGATGACAGCGGGACCGGGTGGGCAGCGAGCTGAAGGCGATGGTGCAGGTACCGCCTGGATATCACCTGGTGGGAGCCGACGTCGACTCTCAGGAGTTGTGGATCGCTGCCGTGCTCGGAGAGGCTCACTTCGCCGGCATGCACGGTCAGATTTTCCTTTTTCCTCTTGTTCATTTCCGGATATTATATATAAAGTATCAAGGTATGCATTTTGCCGTAGGTTGTCTATATGTTTGTATGCAAATATGTGTGTTGGTGCATGTATCATGTGTGGTTATGTATTTATATATTTATGTATGTGTATATGTATGTATGCATTTTCATACATTTGCTCAATAATTATTGCAGGGAATGAAACAAGCATTTAGGATTCACAAAACATTGTTAACTGAAGCTTAAATAGAGGAAGCTTTACTTCTTTCTGCTCCTTGGAAGACATAATTACTCTTTGTGTGCGTAGGTAGTACAAATGAGTTTATATACATCATAAACTATGAGGATACGAGTACTTAATAGATGAACTGTGCTTAAAAATGTGTATTAATGCACATATGTTTTAAAAATAGTTTGATATATATGTCTGAAATAAAAGCAATAATCCTCATCATGCTAAAGGACATGGTTTTTGTATCGTACCTGGAGGCCTATGACGGTAACTGTTTGGTTAATGTTTCTGTGATGCAGGCTGCACGGCATTTGGCTGGATGACCCTCCAAGGAAAAAAGAGTCAAGGCACAGACCTGCACAGTCGCACTGCAGACGCTGTGGGGATCAGCCGAGAGCATGCCAAGGTCTTCAATTATGGCCGCATATATGGCGCCGGACAACCTTTTGCCGAGAGACTATTGATGCAATTCAACCACCGCCTCAGCCAGGCAGAAGCTGCCAGTAAAGCCCGGCAGATGTATGCCTTAACGAAAGGTTTACGCAGGTAAGCTTTCATGTGTTTTTTTTTTTTTGTTTGTTTTTTTACTGATTAGGTAGTTAGATGATAATTGTGACTTCTGTTCATGATTCATTTTGACAGATATCATCTGTCAGAGGATGGTGAGTGGCTGGTCAAAGAGCTGGATATCGACGTGCAGAGGGAGGAAGATGGAAGCGTCTCTCTACAGGAACTGCGAAGGATCTCAAAACTGGCCTCACAGTGGTGGGAGAACATTCCAAGTGATACCCAGCGTCCGTAATAACCTCCACTGTTTCCTTTTTGTTTTTCACATATTCTCCCATATTTTCCCGTCAGCTCTCGGCGGAAGAGGTGGGATGTTGTTGGGAAGCGCGTGTGGTCCGGAGGTACCGAGTCGGACATGTTCAACAAACTGGAGAGAATCGCTCATTCAGCCCAGCCGGCCACTCCTGTTCTAGGCTGCAGGATTAGCAGAGCCCTGGAGCCCGCTGCCGTTAAAGACGAGGTGACAGCCATGAGTGTTTTGAGTTTGTGTGTAAATATGTGCGTATGACTTGAGTTTAAAACATTTTGTGGAAAAAGTGTTTTTGTACTTTAGTGAATTCCATCCATTTTCCAACTAACTTTATGTCAACATAAGTTCAAGCCAGTGATTTATTTTTTTTTTCACAATTTCAGCTGTGGAAAGTTCTTATGAAATAAAATGTTCACATTTTAAGATGTAATCACGAGTTTTTCAGAAGTTATTGCTACCGAGTTTGCAGTGGCCGAGGATACAGATGATCCATATTTGTTTTATCAGTTCATCACCAGTCGAGTAAACTGGGTCGTCCAGAGCTCTGCGGTCGACTACCTCCACCTGATGCTGGTGGCCATGAAGTGGCTGTTTGAGGAGCACAACATCGACGGCCGCTTCTGCATCAGCATCCACGACGAGGTGCGGTACCTCGTCCGCAGTGAAGACCGCTACCGAGCCGCGCTGGCGCTTCAGATCACAAACCTGCTGACGAGGTCCGCTTACAGCCGAGTTCTCCTCGTCGAAATGTCTCAGAGTTGTCAGCTGTTTTGTCCTGATTCAGCCGTTTTTGTTCGCTGCAGGAGCATCTTCGCACACGCGCTGGGGATGCAGGACCTTCCTCAGTCGGTGGCGTTCTTCAGTGCTGTCGACATTGACCAGTGCTTGAGGAAGGAGGTCACCATGGACTGTGCGACTCCCTCCAATCCCACCGGTATGGAACGGCGCTACGGCCTGCCACACGGTGAGTTCTCCACACCCTCATCCAGCAGAGAGCAGGAGCACGTGCATCCTGACTACGTTGCCTTGTTGGAGGAATTAAACTTTGGTCTCGATCTAAATTTAAATAACTTTTGGAGCTTGAGCAGCTTATAGATCTCTGTTGTAGCTTCACCAACTTACATTAAAATAGACATTTTTTCAGAACTCATTATTAGAAGCTTTTGTTTTTATGTTGTTTTCAAAAGCTCAATAGGTTTCACATCTCAAGACAGCAATTACTTCAAGTGTAAATCATTAGTCATGAATTGTAGAGCCGTGTATTTAATATTTTTTTTTATTTCTTTTCTATCTGCCCAGTTGAGACAAAAAAAACCCCAACACAGATCTGACTGCGTGAAAGAAAATAATATTAACGCAAAACATCCGGCAAAGTTCTACTCTAAATAGTCATGAAGAAGGCTCAAAGTAAATTATTCTTAAATGTCAACTTAAATGTCAGTTTAGTAGAACAACATGTGTGTGTAGGAGTATATTTAAAATTACAAGATTTCTTTTGTATAAAGTGAACTTTTGAAACATTTAAACAAAGTGTGCAAACTTTCCGTAGGCGAGGCCTTGGACATCTACCAAATCATCAACATCACCAGAGGCTCTCTGAACAAAGGAAGATGACAGAATGACGGTAGTTTAACGTCAAGGGGAGGATTTCGAACCGACTGCTGGGTGAATTCTGACCTGCTGGTGGAGTTACGCACCAGCTCACTGTTTTTTCTTCTTGCGTTTGGGCTCTTGTGTCTCCTCTGTGTCCTGTGACTCTGCAGGCTGAGAAGACGAAAAACACAGAGATCATAGAGCAAACAAACAAACGAAGACACATTAGTGACATATTAATCCACAAAAGAGGAACGGTGTTAAAGACGGTGAGGCTCTGAGCTCAAACGGACCTCCTGGCTGTCGTTCTGCTCTCGCAGGGCCGCGTCCAGAGTAGTAGGGTTGATGCGGAAATCTCTCGAAGTGCTCAGCTTCATGTACTGCATCAGGTTAACCTGAACAAAACCAGATAGGTGTGTGTGTGTGAAACAAACTGATATTGTTCAATTATTTAATCTTTTTTCGTTGGGTATTCCCAGAAAGTTGAAGCAGTTTGTGTAGTTCATCTGACACCAACCTTTGTTTTCTTTGAGAGAGTAATGAGAAACTTCTCATACTGTTCAATACTGAAGATCAAGTTGGGGATGGCTTTGGTGTCACGTAGAAGTTTTGCCTGAATGGTTGCATTAAACAGATTTGTTTAAATTTGCGACTCTGTGTATAGTTTTTTTCACCACAACATTTATAAAAGATAAAAACATCCTTACCGAGGCGACAACGTTAACTTCATTCTTCCGCTTTTTCTTCTTGTCATCCGATCCTCCACCACTGAACTCCCCACTCTTAACAGAAGAAAATAATCTTCAAAGGAAAACACTCGATGAGGGGAAAGTCACACGCAAAGCCAAACTTCACTGCTGTACCTGTGCATATGTGATGAAAGAGTAGCACTGAGGCGTGAGGTGGGAGCCAGATAACTTCACCTGCACATAAATGATCAAGTTACTGTGACAATAATCCTCAAACAAACTAATTAAGAAAAAAAAAAAAACCTCTACTCAGTCTTACCAGCTTCTCAAAGCGAGCCGGCAGAGCTCCATGCTGGCTGCCACACACTTGAATGTACTGAAATACACATGGGAAGAAGACGGTAAGACTAAAATGCATCTGCGTTCTCTTGTTGAAATAAGTGAAGGAAGAAACACGCACATATTTAACCAGGGTGGTGAGGATGGTGTAGGTGCGCGTCAGGGCTTTCAGCAGTGTGATGGTGGAGCTTCCCAAGGGAAGGGCCGTCTGCACCAGTTCGTTTAGCGCCGTCAGCAGGGTCCCGAGCTGCAGCGCCACCGCTTTCCCCACCGGATCCTGCTGGGTGGCGCCCTGCGTGGCCCCAGCTGCACGTCCAGGACAGAAGTTTAGTTGCCGCTCTCTTAACAAATGTCTCTCTCTCCTAAACACATCTCGACTCGCGGCATCAATCCAGCCGAGCGCAAGTGCAAAAAGGCTTCTTACCGGCGTCCGATTTGTCAGAGGCTGCCAGACTTTTCTGTCTGGCAATAAGCCAGTCCACTTCATCAAACACCCTGTCGGCCTGAGACAGGACCAGCAGCTGGGATGAGAGATTAAAATGATGAAGGTGACTGCACCGAGAAAAACACTACGGGATGTATGTGTCATGGCAGATGTAACACTCACTGCTGCTGTTGAAGCAGTTTTCATGTTGACGATGGCGAAATGAGACTGTTTCTCCACCTCCACGTCCTAATTATAAAAAAGCAGGATAAAAAAGAAGTTATTGCATTCATGAAACCAGTCTTTTTTTGTGTTCAAACACTCCCAAGACAGAAAACAGAATCACTCAAATATACTGTTTTTAATGCCACAATATGTGGGCTGCACCAATTTTATTTCAATTCCCTGTATTAAAGATAATCAAATCTAATACTATGGCTTATCTTTATATGAACTGAGGTAGTGTGGCCAGGTTAGCAAATAATCCATCCACAATTTTATTTCCATGAGATGGTGACGCATTGCTTTGTGTCTGGAAACTTGAAAAAGTTACCTGATCAATGTCTCCCAGATGGCTGTGAATATCTTGGCAGAGCTCCAGCAGCAGGCTCACGGGACTCTTATAGAGCACATGAAGGTTGAAGAGAAGTGAGAGCTGCCCCTTTGAAAATGCTGAATCCTCTGAAAGAGTAAAGAAAATTCATTTCAGAACACACATGACTGTACCGCAAGGAGCAAGGAGATTCAGAATAAGTGACATGAGCAACTTTTTTTTTTTGTGCTCATTATGATCAGAGAGCCACATTGTAACATTGTATTGTAGCAATGTATATAAATTGGGAGTTTCTAATTCAACTTAAAACAACTAATAATGGTTGAAACAGCTTGAGAGTTTTGGCAGAAATGCCATTTTGTCACTTTGTCAATTTTACAATATATTAGGAATAATTGCAATTGACGGGACAGACGAGGGCTGCGTGTGGTCCGCTGGCCGCCAGCTTGACGTCACTCACCAAAACTGGTTTCTTTGCAGATTTTCACCGTCCATGTGATCATCTGAACAAACTGTTAGATAAATGCAGAAGTGTTAAAAGAATACGCTTTTTTTTTTAAATTTATTATTTTAGTTGCTTTGAGTTCACGTACCTGTTTGGAGGAGGGCTTCAGTTGGCGTGCGAGCACGCTCAGGATGCTGACAAGCAGCTGAGCTTCTTTGCTGTTGAAGTTGTCCTCACCTGCAGTTAGCAGGGAGAACAGCGCTCTCTTTGACGGGAGAGGAAAAACAGATTATATTGGAACTGCTCTTTCCTGTTCTGGATCATTTCAATTGAAGCCATTTACTGTCACTACGCGTACGGCGACTGTTGTTTCCATACAAGTAAACCCGAACGAAAATGGAGCCCGTTAAAATAAAACAGCCGTCAATGCTTTTGGTTAGTCTACTAGACAGAATACAAATGGACTTTTCAGTAGGAGTAAACAGAATGAGAGGAATTTGTGTCCTGGAAAAAGACTGCAGTATTATGTGCAGACGTTTTCGTTCTACATTGCACATGAAATCGGTGGTAGAAGAGGTGCTCAGAGGTCCTGGGATGTAATCACGTCTACACAGACACACCTGAAACTGCCGGATGTAACAGTAGTTCATCTCCGAAACACTGCCGTCATTTTGCCTGTCGTCATCATCATCGTCATCTAAGATATCTGTAAGAAAAAAATAAACATAAAAGAAAACATGAAATATGATGAATTCCTGGATATTTTGCTAGATCAAATCGTCCAGTTCATGTCTGACCCATGGTGGAGAGGAGCTGAGTCATCTTGTCAGGGTAGCGCTGCTGGCAGGTTGAGAAGATCCTGAGCAGACCCTCCAAACAAAGCAGAGACAAGCTGCTGCGTTTCTCCTTCTTCGCTGCCTCCTCCACCACACCAGGGGAATTTGTGTAGCGCCACATCAGAACACTGGGACAACAATTAGATAAAAGATAAGTTAGAACTCCAAAGGGCTCTCTGAGAATAAAACCAGGTGTGATTTAAAAACTAAGACAGTGTTCGCTTGTGGTGGCAAAAAAATGTTGCAAGTGGAAACAGCAGAGACAGCTGTCGTGACTTATACGGAACTTCCATAACGATGCAGTGCACTGGGCAAAACGCAACACATTCAATATTAGATTAGTGCAGTGGTATTGATTTGGTTTGGAATTTATAGGTTTTACTAACTAGAAATTCAAATATCTCAAAATTTTTTTTATAAAAAAACTTTAAAAAAGACAATAGGGATTCCTAAATCATGCAGTCAGTTACATTGTGTTGCAAAACTTCCATCATATCCTGTATTTTAGCTCTTTCAAGCTTGTTGGTTAAGATGGATTTCCAAAAGATTTCACAAGAGTTTCAATTGGAGGTGAAGGACATGTTTACTCCTTGTTAAATAAATGTTTTCCAAACTGAGTAGATCAGCTTGTTTGGTCCATCTATCTATCCATCTATCCATCGTACAACAGAAATGTGAAAACATCAAAAGCGCTGCTACTTATAACAAAGAGATTTCAACCTTGTCATGTCACAGAGGAAGCGGAAGGTTTTTTCTGTGCTCTGTCCGTCTGGACCGTCCGTGTGTCCCGATTCCTCCAGTTGTTGGATCTTCTGGACGGCCACACTGACTGCATAGCGCTGAAACTCTCCACTTGAGCGAAGCACGGACAGAGCCTCCTCTCTGCTCTGAGAGTCGTCTCTAGGAAAAAAAAAAACATTTCCCTTGAATGTATTAATACTTTCCTGTCGCATAACTTCTATAAATTTGCAAACTATTTTTTTTGTTTAGATAATGTAATTATTTTCAGTGAATCCTTGGAATTGTAAATGATTTTACTTTAATTTTCTGAGACTCATTTCAGAATGCGTGAAGTACATCAGGTGCAGATATACAGAGCTTATCAAGCGTAATGACAAGGAATCTCTATGAGCCCTGTAAGTTACTGGTGTGACCATTGGGTGGCGATCTGGGTCTATACAGGAAAGTTTCTCGTCATGGACATGTGAATGCTGAGGAGCACATGCAGGTTTTGACCGCTGTCACTGCTGTGATATCGCTGTCACTGCTGTGATATCGCTGTCACTGCTGTGATATCGCTGTCACTGCTGTGATATCGCTGTCACTGCTGTGATATCGCTGTCAATGCTGTGATATCGCTGTCAATGCTGTGATATCGCTGTCAATGCTGTGATATCGCTGTCACTGCTGTGATATCGCTGTCAATGCTGTGATATCGCTGTCTTGCTTTAATTACCTGAAGAGCGCAGTGACGAGGGTAGAAACGAAGCCCATAGAGAGCAAACTGCGGGCCGTTTTATTCGAGGGCGCTCGACCTTTTCCAGATTTCTCCTTCAAGATCTCAGACAGCTTGTGATAGCAATTAAACAGCTCAAGAAGCTCCTCAAAGCCGTTTTTGCTGAAGGGCACAGAAACAAATGCATCAGTAAAAAAAAATGTTTTTCAATTCTGAACACAGCTGTGAAATCCACCATAAAAGAAGATGTGTGCTACCTGTAGTTGGCTTTGTTGAAGTTGTACTCCATGAGAACCTCATACACCCCCATCACAAGTACAGCATAGATGTTATTCTTCACTCCAACACTCGACCCAAGTGAGAACTCTGCCGACTTATCCTGATCACCACAGGGAAAGTGGGCAAAAAACAAAACAAACAAACCAGAGACGGTATTTCCAGTGCCACCATTTTATAAAATGAAAAGCGCAGGGAAACCAACTGTGAAAGCAGTCGACCTACTACTGAATGGTTTTCCTGTAAATACCTACCAGCTCAAAGTCTTCCAGCTCACTCTTGATCATGCGCCTTGTCATGCTCTCCAATATTGTCTGCAAATCCGACTGATACCCGTCCTCGTCTTCATCATCGCTGCCATCAGCGTCCGGATCGGCCGACTTTTGCATGATTTGCAGACACAGCAAACACTGCACGGTGCAGCTCACCAGATGTGCCTGAAATAGAATACACACTATTCTTAGCATACCAGCACGGTGAAAATACAGCTGCGGAAATAAATCCATACTGCGCCGATGAGAGTACCAGAGGCTCCTGGAGAAAGACTTGGTCTCCGTGGGCAGTGATGCACGGCTCCAGTTTGACCGGTGGCAGGAGGTCTTGTTCAGGTTCATAGTATCTTTTCAGCTGGAGATACATAGACTTGAAATACTCCTCTCAGCCTGACGACTGTACAAGACACACCACGTACGAGTGCACAAACATACCTGCGAGATGAGAGTCTGCATGATGGAGCTCGTAAGTTGAGAGTTGCGACGAAGTACGTCATAGAAACCCTGAAAAGTGATACAACAAAAAATCACACTCCAGGACAGTTTTCCATTACGTCCTAACAGGTGTACAAAGTAAAAGACACCTTGTGATTAAAAACAAAAAACAAATAAAACAAGTGCTTCAAATAAGCGTATGAATGTGACAGAAAAACGTCCGACCTCGTAGAGCATGAGGCGCACGTCGGCCTGCTGGCCAAGGCAGCGACGCAGACTGCTGAGGATCTCCAGGCAGAACGCTTCATTCGCAGCAGAGTTGTAGCGAGAGTGAACATCTACTTGGACCTATTGCCGAGGCCGAAAGGAGAGAAATTGCTGACTCCATCCAGCAACAGACATACCAAAGCTCCATTGTTACAAATGCAAACAGGATATTTGCAGATGTGGACTGAGAGTGTACCTGGCTGGAAGAGATGGCCTGGCTGCACTGACTGGACGCCAAGCTGCCCAACACCTTGAAGTTCTTGAGCAGCAACAAGAAACCAGTCACTGCGGACTTCCTGCCATCCAAATGACTAGTGGATAGAAAACAGTGACGGGGAGTCAATTTAGCAGCAAAACTCTGCTTATGAGCTTTTCTTTCCTGACCGAAGCCACGGCTGTCCATACTCATGAGTTTTGTCTGTATAAAAGCATATTGGTGCTTACCTGGAAAACATGGCTTTACGAAGAACTAAAATTAAGGCATCTTTCAGGGACGTGCTGACCTTGAGAAGGGGCTGGAGAATCAAGAGACCGTCCGATTAGGCAACAAAGACATCGACAATGTGCACATGTATCCGTCTTTCTGTGTAACTACCTGAACTGCTTTCAGTAGACCCTGAACTGTGGACAAGGGCAGGTATGACAAGTGGTCAAACGTCTCTGTCAGCTTGCAGGATGACTCCAGGAGGATCATGGGAGCAGAGCTCACAATGTCAGAAAAAAGTTCTGTGACAAATAAAATATGATGTATTTACTACCAATTTAGCCTTGGGATGTATCTCACTGTCAACAAAATCTAACGGTTGTATTTACCTAAGTAATGACTGACTGGTGAGGCCGACTTTGCGACCAGTCGATTCAGAACCTGCTCCAGTATCTCGCCTCTGATTGGCTCGTGCACCTGTTGGGGACAAAAACAGACAGAGCAGCATAAATATGCGGTGACTAACGGTCATTTAATAATAATAATAATAATAATAATAATAATAATACTAATAATAATAATAATAATAGCAACTTTCCTTGAATAGCACTTTTCTAAACATAGTTACAAAGTGCTTTTACATTAAAACCACAATAAAATGTATAACGATAAAATACAGCTCATACAAAACAAATAAGAGATCACAAAAAACAACAACAGATCTTCAGTTTATAAAAGCCAAGAAATAAAGATTAGTTTTAAGACATAAAACAGGATGAGTTTGCCGGTCTGAGATCCTCTGGCAGGGAGTTCCACAGTCGAGTGGCTCAGAATAGAAAAGACTCTGTCTTGTTTTATTTACAGTATGGTAATCAGATAAAAACAAAATGTTACCTTGAAGCCCTGAAGGAGCACCTGTCCTCCTAGTTTACATGCCAGTTGAGCCGGGGTCCGGGCCACGGTAACAGACGCCTCTGTTGATTTGCCAAACGGTCCAGGTTTGGGTCCAAACGTGTCCATGAGGAAGAAGCCCAGCTGCACAAGTCCTTGAGTGACATGGTCCCATCCAAATACACTAAGAAGGTGGAGAGACGCAATCCACATGAGCCAACCAATTATAAAATCATGTTTGTGTGAAAAAGATTTGAGATAATCTAAAAAAAAACACTGATTATTAAACATAACATAGCTCAGTAAAATCCGGCTTTATCAATTCAAGATTAGGCCGCCAGGATGTCTGTTTATACAACTACAATTGATAATGATTGAAACAAACATTTAATTTACATTTTTCTTTACAGAGCTGAAATGCACAATAAAGATACTACATACATTTCAAGGGAATTTCACAGTAAAGACTTGTATTTTT